>QUOG01000133.1:3154-31579 GCA_010416905.1 Polistes dorsalis
CTACTACATTAAAGCATCTTCTAGTATATACAAAATGTTTTAAAAACTAATGGAAATTATTGAAGAAGCATCCTACAAAAAAGAGTTTGCTTTAGTTAAAAAACCAATCAAACATATTTCATGAACAAGTTTAATGTTCTTCTTCTAAATGATAATCCTTTAAGGTTTTATTATGTTTAAACATAACATAAAAATTTAATCCTGACATTAGGCATTTCTAAAACAATAACTTCAAACGGGGATTGTTTTTCAAAGAATAATATTGGAATTATTAATTAATTCTTTTCAAAGTAAAAACAAGATTTATAGTTAATATTTATTTAAGTATTAGCGTTTGTGTAAAAGAAAATATTTGTCATAAAAAAATATTTATTAAGATATTAACGAATGCAGAAAAAATGTTTTTAAAAATGACGATATAATAGATTTCTTTAAATCTATAAAAGTATGACTACAGCAATGGAAGAATAAGCAAGAACAAAGCAGTAATAGTTAACGTCTATCTACATTTTGATTTGAAATTTTAAAGTACTTGTTTATTTTCTCAGTTAAATAAATACACCTGTATCAAGGACATATATTAAACGATAATTATTTGCCTCTTTCCTTATCTATCATTAAACATTTAAATTTAAGTAACTAGTTAATCAGCGTCTGTTGGATTGGTAAGATAAAATTTAACACTTTTGTATTTCTATTACTGTTAATATTATTAGAGTGTGAATACAATTCCTTATTTTTAATCCTTCATTAATATGTAACCATAAAACAAATATTTATGCATGAAGACTATTGAAATTGTTCAAGAAAAAAAAAGGACTCCTACTTTCATTACGAAAAATACAAATTGTTTATTTAGGATAGTGAAACAAAGAACATTAAAACGAATTTTTGACTAATCATTTAATTACGTAATAAAAGAAATAGAAATCTTTTATTTGTTTTTTTGAAAATAATGAGCAAAATGAATGAAACACCGGTATTAGTATCCGCAGCTCTTCTATTCTTATTGAGATTTGATTCGATTTGGATGGAATTTCTTCAATGGCTTAATAAATTCGAATTTATTGCTGATTTTCTTTACGTAACAAATGATAAAAAAGTCGAATTCTTATTAAATATGGTCGAACCTTGGGTTTTTGCCGATATTAAAACCCAGGTTGCTCATTCTGATCCTTTTAACATTCCATACGAGCTTCTTATTTGTGTGTTTGAACAAATGTTTTCCCGTATTCCCCAAAAATTCTCAGCTAAATATCGTTTCAATTATCGAGATCAATTATTTGGTGAATCTGTAAAACATTATGCAAACTCTTTAGAGAAGTTGCTCAATCGATGTGGTTCGGACATTAATACAAAAGATAATTTAGTTAAGCATTTTATAAATGGATTAATAGATATGGATGCTAAAAGTGAATTATTAAAACGAAAACGAGATATAACACTCGATAAAGCATTGACAATCGCTCAGGAATTTGAAAATAAAAAATGGAAGAAGTATAAATTAAAAATAAATTCAATTTGAAAAATATACAGACAACATACAACTAATTGTAAACAATAAACATATATAAGTCGAAGAAGTTAACTTTTTCTTGTCGATCTTATTTACTGGTAGTTTTGAAATAATCTATTTTGACAAGAATACTAATTATCAAAAAAACGCTATAATAATACAGAATCCAATACGATCGCAAAATGTTATCATAGTTTTTCAAAATTGTGATACATGCAATGTTTAATCATTTGCGTTCGTTTGATCAAATAAATAAGTCTTGATTGAAGAAAGATTATTCAATCAAGACTAATTTATTTTCTGTGAAAGAAAATCTATTACGAAAGCTCTAAGTTTTTTAATTCTTTATTTATTTTCTCTGAGGTATTTTATGAAAAGGAAAATAAACAAAAATTTTCTTTTTGACTGTACATATTTTACAAATAAAAACTTTAACTGTTAATTATTCTTCGTAAAAAATATTGTCATTAATTTACTTTCCTGAATAAAAAGAAAATTTCGTTAGTATATTTATGTAAAGATTAAGATAACAGATAACCTTGATTAGATATTTTAATTGTCTAAAATAGAAACAGATTTGTTAATAATCTTGGAACCTAGACTTCCAAAGAAAAGATCAAAGTCTTCTGTTTTTATATTGTGTCTAGCAGTAAACAGCTGAGATGTTGAGCGAACTGTGCCAGTTGTCTATCGTAACGCTTGTTAACTGAAGATAGTCTTGTTTGTTGGGCCCACATTCATAATATTTTATGTTAGATTTAATGATAACGATCTATTCAGAAAAACATTTCGTTCTGGTCCTACGTGAGGTATGTCCAATGAAATAAAAATTACATTAAAAAATTGTTTTTGTATTGTTGTGTACAAAAATTGTTTTGTTGTGTACATTAAAACTCGTTTGTGAAGTGTGTGCAGTGTGTATAAAAATGCAAATGTATAAAATTTATTAAAAAACATTATAAAGTAATTAGTTTATGTAGATGAAATGGATAAAAGGAACCAAGAAAACAAATGGAAGAATATGATATTAATTAGGAAGGTAAAAGAAACTAATTACAATTATAATGTTTATGGTAAGCGGTCTTTAGCTGGATTTTACTTGCAATGGAATGTTTAACATATAAAATATGTTAAATATTATACTGAAAGTAAAATACCATTGCCCGAGTCTAACCACGAGGAGGTAACCGCTTCTGAAGACCCACGAGGGATGTGCATCCTAAAAGTGACCACACGCGAATAAAATTTAAACGAAATAAAATGATTTAACTGAGAACATTTTTTAAAAAACCTAACTCTTAACCTTAAGAATTTCACTTATTCGCCAGTAATATGTTTACATGTCAAAATCTAACAGAGAACTGATTAAAAATCAATGTAAGTTATCAGAAAATTTGATGTTTATATTTTAGCTGAGTAACGAAGTTTACTTTTGAACTACGAATTAAGTTTTGTTAATAAATATTAATTATTATAAATGTTAATGCATAACATGCAAACATATATATCGTATTACAATAAATAATGTAGAAAATACAGATCTTTTTGTTTTCACATACTTACAGATTGCTTATAAAATCGTGACATTGATGATTGGAAAATAAACAAATGAAAATCGTTAACTGTTGAATTTAAATGAAGTTCAAATATAAAAATACCTTTAAAAATTGTTTATAATTTTATCCGTTATATTATTATATCCTATAAGGACTTATATAGGACGTTAAATACCTGTCATTTGTTTCATTTGTCGCAAAATAATTAAGTTTAAATAAGTGTCCGTAATAACAATTGTACTTTTGTATCATTATTCTCGTTAACTTTCTTTTCATTTTCTAATTTAAGACAAATATAAAACACTGACTTTTTTCTTTTATCGAAAATTAACAAATTCTTTGTAAAGTATAATACGAAAACTACGTATTTGTCATTGGTTAAAGCTAAACAAAGGCTTGAACGACAAAGAACTTTCAATAGGTCTTAAATTAACGTGCTGTAAAAAAAAAAAGAAACTATTTTATTTGTTTTTATAAATAATGAATACAACAGCAGATATACTACCATTAATAAATCGTTACATTAAAAGGTACAATGCTAAAAAAATGGACATTTTGAAATGGTTAAATCAATTTGAATTTATAACAACTTTAATGTGTTGTTCAGAAAAATTAAAGATTGATTATTTAATTGATTTCACCCTAGGTTCGAACATGATTTATAATAGAAATAATTTAAAAAGTTATTACAATCTTCCATACGAAGTGCTTGTGTCCAAAATACAGGAGAGATATTCAATCCACGACAAATCAATGTTGTATAATTTACGTTTTGATATGCGAGATCAATTCTATATGGAACCTGCATCAATCTATGCCGTATGTCCTGCCAAATTAGTTATTAAATGCAATTTTACCAGTGATGAAGAACTTATTTTCGGTTTAAATTCGTAAATGGATTAAGAAACAAAAAAACTTCTATGTATTGAAACGAATACCTAATTTAACAATTGAAAAAGCAATAAAAATTGCCACGGTAATGGAATTAAGACAAAAAATATCACAGAAGTAATTTATTACAATAGAAATATTGCAAAAATGGACTTCAAGTTGGCAGAAAATAATGAAATATATATTTTGTGACGAAAAGAATCTATGTTTATATGTATATATGTATATATGTATATATGTATGTATATATTCGTTTAAGCTACTATGCTGACTGTAATGTACTGAAGACATCAAAAGTTATTATTCAAACTGAACGTTTCTAAGAAATTGTTAAATACCATTAACTTAAAACGGTAATATTGTCTTCAGAATAATATTGTTATCATTTATAATTCATAATAATAATATTTATATAATAAATATAATAATTTATTAATATTAATTATTTATATATATATATATATTTTTTTATTTATATTATTATATTTTATATTATATATATATTATATTATATATATTATATATTATATTTTAATTATTTATTTATAATATTAATTATATTATTAAATATGTTAATATTCATATAATAATTTATATAATAAATATTGTTATCATTTATAATTTATAATAATAATATATAATATCATATATAATTTATAATAATTTATTTTTTACGTTTTTGCTGTAGGGACTCTTAAAGGAATTATATTGAAAATTCAGGAAAGAGAGTGCAATTAAGTATCGTTTACGTTTTCATGAATTAACCAAACATGAAATTGTACGATACTATATTTTAGTTTTAAGTATAATCATTTGACAATGCAAGCATAGATAAAACTATAGTTTTCATCTAGTCAGTCGATTCATAGAAACGGATAACAAATTGTTGAATTCAAATACATTGAACTTAACACCACAATAATACTAGTCTACCAGTAGAAGAATTTTTGATAAATATTTGGGATAAGATTAATTTAAGTCATGTTTTGAATTTAAGATTAAATTAATTAATTGATGTGATTATAACACGCTTCTTCTGTCACTAAAGCGCTTAAGTTTCAACACATAATTGATCAATGTTAACATCAGATGTTTAATATAACAGCCAGAACTTTTATATTTTTGTTCTTCTTTACATTATACTTTTTTTTTTTTAACAAATATTCACCTTTCATACTAAACTTCGAATTTTTACTGATATATACATTATATAAATATAAAATAAATATTTTTATTATACACAAAACATTGTTATTTTTTTATGTAAAAATTTATCTTATTATACTTTCAGTTCAAAATTGAACATTTCATGTTCAATTCAATTGAAGCCTATTTTTTAGATTAACCAAAACTTGTTAATGAAAATGTGTTCACATTGTTAAATATCTGTGATATCTTCAAAAAAACAATAAACAAGACAAATCAAAATCCGTTTGTATTTGTCGAATGTATAGATTCGTAATACACTATTAACTATTTATACTTCTCAATTAAATCGTTAACTTAGTCAAAGACAAATTTTAGGCACTAAATAACTTCTCCTTACCCCTCCTGTTATTCAGAACTTAAGTTTAAATACGTAAACGAACATTGTTTACCAAACGGTTAGGATATAAGCTAGAACATTCGTATATGTATTCTTGTTAAATTTATAAATTTGTTGAAAATAATTTTCCATCTTCAATAGGACACTGAAATTCTTCGCTCATGTGTATAAAACTAAAAATTTTAAGTTATAAGTTATTAAAATATTTCCACAATTAAAAAAAGCTTTTTTAAATTTATTATGAAAAGTATAAAGTGTTTATGAGTGAAGGTTAAACAAAGGAAACAAGAAAAAAGTATTCCAACAAGTTATCAAATTACTTTCTATAAAAATCTAAAGCGTCAATTTGTCAATTAAATAATAAGTGCAATGGATGGAATAACGGAATTAGAAGACCTAGGAAAATTTTTACTCAAAAGTTACGACTCGAGATATATGGATTTCCTAAATTGGTTAAATAATTTGGAATATTTAGCTAATTTTCTGCATATACAAGATAATAAGTTGGTTAAATTTTTATTAAATTTAATAGAACCATGGAGTCTTTCGCAAATTCGACAAGAACTAGAACCAGCTAACCCATATTATCTTCCATACGAAGTGCTTATATACCATTTAGTGCAATTATATGGATATTATCAGGGAGAGTGGGCAGCAAACTATCGTTTTGAGATTCGAGATCAATATATGGGTGAAAGTGTAATACAGTACGTACATGCTTTAAAGAGAATTGCTAGTAAAACCAATCTTGCCCTAAGAAATAATGAAAGCATAATGATACGATTTATAAATGGATTAAAAGACGAATTCATAAAACAGGCATTGTGTAGGAAAACAAATTTAACACTCGATACAGCAGTAGCTATGGCCGCGCATTTGGAATTTATTCTAATTTGGTGTAAACCAACTGAAGGACTCGAGATACAGTACTGAACTGGAAAACATATTATCAGAACATAAACAAAATAGTCCAGTCAACGAGGGCCGTTTTTCTCGATTTCAGGAAAGAAGGTGAAAACTTGTTATAAGGGTAAATAGACGACGCTGAATCGAATGGTGCTAATTTTTTTGAGGTGAAAAGTGCCGTTTTTGAGAAAAAGGGTAAAAAAGGGTAAAAAATGGCTTTATCTTAGAATCTAGGCATTTAATCGAAAAAAGTTTCAAACAAAAATTGTAGAGAATTAAAATATACATAAAAAATGATCTATGAGTTATCTTCGTATTTTCAAAAATAAGCGAATAAAATTGGATTGAAGATGGGAAAAAAATTGTAAGAGTGGGGGGAAAGCAAGTCTTTCCCCTCTGTCGGTTTTTACACGCGAGCACACTAGTATGCTAGTGTGCGTGCGAGCGTCCGTGTGCACTAATCACAAACGAAGGATCTTCGGCAATCTTCGGGTCTCTCGGTCTTGAATGAAAGTGCGAGTGAGAGAACAAACCAATATTTCTCTCTTTTTATTTATCATGCGATAACGGGTATTTTTGTTTTGGCCATCGATTGTTGAGCGTTCTGTATACGAGTGCGAGTGAGACAATAAACTGATATTTCTCTTATTATATTTTTTCTTTCTGTAGCAAGAATTTTACGTCTTGGCCATCGAGTGTCGAGCGTTCTGTTTACGAGTGCGAGTGAGAAGGAAAACCGATGTTTCTCTCTTTCTATTTTTTCATTCGGTAGACAGAATTTTACATCTTGGCCATCGTTCGTCGAGCGTTCTATATATCTATATATATCGGCGTATAAGCGCAGCGTTTTTAAATCGAATCTTGATGCTTATGGCAAGCCATTTCTTTATTTATTGTCAAAAATAATGAACCTTGAATAACAAAAAAAATAATTCATTTTAGCAGAAACTATTACTATTTAGTGGAGAGTAAAAATAATGAAATAACAGAGGGGAAAGACTTGCTTTCCCCCCACTCTTACAATTTTTTTCCCATCTTCAATCCAATTTTATTCGCTTATTTTTAAAAATACGAAGATAACTCATAGATCATTTTTTATGTATAATTTAATTCTCTACAACTTTTGTTTGAAACTTTTTTCGATTAAATGCCTAGATTCTAAGATAAAGCCATTTTTTACCCTTTTTTACCCTTTTTCTCAAAAACGGCACCTTTCACCTCAAAAAAATTAGCACCATTCGATTCAGCGTCGTCTATTTACCCTTATATTAAGTTTTCACCTTCTTTCCTGAAATCGAGGAAAACGGCCCTCGTTGACTGGACTAAAATAGAAGACAAGGGAACGTATCCCGCTGAAGTTATACAATGACCGATAATTTTAACCTAGTTGATTCTATGAAGTTTCTCTTTATATAAAATAACCTCAAAATATTACGAAATTCTCTACGGGTATTCGTAGAAATAAGATTTTATTTATAATGTGAATCATTGCTTAGTATATAATAAAGCACGTTGACTTTATTTATATTGTTACCTAAATTAAGGTAAAAAGAAAAAGCATGTAACGAAACTGTGTTTTTGACTATAAAACAATAATCTTAAACATAAAAACTATGATAAAAAATTTTGATTTATTTAATTCTTAATCTAATTTCTATATTATATTTATATTTGTATATTCTTATACTTTTATTCTATATTTATTTATACACAAGATGTAATATTATTTATCATTTATAAAATTTCGGTAGATAAGAAGGAAAATTAGTAATTTTTCCATAAAATAATAATATTATTATTAATAATAGTTTTATAAAAAAAATACCAAATCTAATTAAAATTATTATATAAGGATAGTAGACTTAAACGAAACTGCTTAGATTATTTATTTATCAATAGTTTATGCTACCCTATTAATAAACAAATGCGTATCAAAATATCAAAGTTTCAAAGTGAAAAAAATATGTTATACGATTGCAATTTTTAAAATTTTAATAAGTTGACAATAACATTGCATCATTAGAAAGACAAGAAACAATTATAAATAGATATCTGATTGCATACATCAACGTTCAAATCCACAATACATTGTAAACTATTTATAATGATGAAATGAAATTGTTCCTTTAATCAAGGACACATTTTATATACCAAATATCGCTGTAATACGTCTCACTTCATTTAGCAGTTAAGTTTAAATACAGAATCGATCACTGCCTATCAGACGGTCAGAATATAAGCTAAAACTATCGCATTTTTATTCTTGTTAACAATATGCAATCATAGACAAAACTATCCCCTACAAATCGACACTGATTTTTCTCTTATGCATTAAAAAAATCATTCTAATTATAAAGCATTAAATTTGTTAAACAAAGAAATAAGTTTTTAAAGTTCATTAAGAAAAGTATAAAACGAAGTGAAGGTGAAACAAGGAAACGAAAAAAGGAGTGTTAACAATTTATTAAATTACGTGTTAAAAATATTTGAAAGCTTTCATTTGTCAATTAAATAATGTGCACAATGAGTGTAATAACGAATTCAGTAATTGAAGGAACCTGTTTTCTCAAATATTTCGATCCGGAATCTGTGGACGTTCTTAAATGGATAAATTGTTTTGAATTTCTAATCGATATTTGTCAAATACCAAATGAAAAAAAGGCTGAATTGTTATTAAAATATTTGAAACCTACAGCTCTTAACATTCTTAGATCTAAAGTATCTCCCGTTAATTTATGTAATCTTTCATACGATGAGCTTATATCCAAATTAGAGACTTGTTTCTCAGATTGTGATGGAGAGAGGGCAGGAAACTATCGTTTTTTACATCGAGATCAATTTTTTGGTGAAAGTGTACCACATTACGTCCTTGCTTTAAGAAAGTTATCTAGTAGAGGCAATTCTATCATTCGACAACCTTCAAATTTAATGGTACGATTCATAAACGGATTAAGAGACGAAGCCACCAAATTTTTGTTGCTTCATACAGAAAATTTAACATTTGCCAGAGCAGTAGCTTTGGCTCAGCAATTGGAACTTCATAAAATTACAAGTGAAATGAATTAAGTATTTTTGAAAGTCTACTCAATTGGTCAACGTGTTGACCAGGAAAATAAACAAAATACAATACAACGGAATGTATCCCGCTATTGTTATACAATTATTGTTAATTTAATCCTAGTTGAATTCAGTAGCTATCGCTATTCAATTAGAATCTACTCCAAATTCTAGAAAAAAGATTAAGTACTCAAAGAAAGTACTTAATTGGAAAAAGTATGGCGAGAATAATTAACATAATACAAGAGAAAAAAGTATATAATTTTAACCTATAGATATTATAAAATTTCTCTTTTAATCAAATGACACGTTATAAAATGAGGAAGTTTTCAACGAGTACAAAAAGTTTTCAATTAAAATATTAATTGTTACGCAGAAAATGATAAAACATGTTGACTTTATTTATATTATTACCTATGTTAAGGTAAAAAGAACAAAATTCAATGCAACTGTATTTTTGTCGGTAAACAATAATCTAATTTACAAGCGAATGATCAAAAATTTTAATTCTTGATATCATGTCAATATTATATTTACATTTGTATACTTATACTTGTTTTCTATATCACTATACTTTTTTATATTAGTTAATACTGTAGATGTAGTATTATTTATCATTTTAAAAGTTCGGTAGGCAATAGGAACAATAAGTAATTTTTCCTAAAAATTTTATTATTATTTTTGAGGTAATAGTTTTCCAAAAATATTACCGAATCTAATTAAAATTTGTATGTAAAGACAGCAGAATTAAACGAAACTGCTAAGATTATTTATTAATCGATAATTTATGCGACCCTATTGATAAAAAAATGCATATTAAAATATCAAAGGTTCAAAGTGAAAAAATATACTGTACAATTGTAATTTGTAAAATATTAATAAGTTTACAATAGCATGTCATATTCAGGAAGAAATTAAACAAGAATACGTAGATAACTGATGGAATATGTCAATGTTTAAATCCAGAATACAGTTTAAACTGTTTATAATGATTAAATAAAATTGATACTTCAATCAAGGACACATTTGATATACTAAATATCGTTATAATACTTTCTAATACTGCTTTCATTTAGCAGTTAAGCTTAAATACAAAATTCATTACTATCTATCAGACGATCAAGATATAATATTAAACTTTAATTGTTTATATTCTTGTCAATTTTATAAATTTGTGGAAAAAACTTTCCATTTTCAATAAGACACTTAAACTAATAATTCTAATTATAAAGCATTGAAATATTTCGAAAATTAAAGATGTTTTTTAAAATTAATTATTAAAAGTGTAGAGAGTGTGTTTATCAGAGAAGGTGAAATAAAGGACGATAGAAAGAAGTTTTTATAAGTTATCAAAAACCTTTCAATAAGAATCAAAAGCGTTAATTTGTCAATTAAATAATAAGTGCAATGGCCATTGCAATAAATTCAATAGATATAGGAAAATGTTTAATCAAAAAATTTGACCCGGAATCTATGGACTTCCTACATTGGTTAAATAATTTTGAATATATAGCTGATTTTGTACCTATACCAAAAGAAGAGAAGGCTTTATTTTTATTAAATGTAATTGAACCATTGGCTTTTTCAAATATTCTGCAAAACATAAATCCAGAAAACCCATTTGATCTTTCATACGAAGAGCTTATATCTCATTTCGAGGAATTGTACGGATCTTATCACAGAGAGTGGGCAGCAAACTATCGTTTTATGCTGCGAGATCAATATATCGACGAAAGTGTACTACACTACGTACATTCTTTAAACGGAATTTTAAAAAAAGCCAGTCATTTTCTTATAGATAAATTATGTTTAATGATACGATTTGTAAGGGGATTAAAAGACGATAACATAAAAGAAATATTGCTTGGTTGTAATAATTTAACGCTTGATAAAGCAATATCTATCGCCGCGCAATTAGAATATTATAAACTTACGATTCAAAAAAATTATGTACTCCAGGAATAGTACTCAATTAAACAACGTATTACAAGAAAAATTAACATAAAACAATACAAAAAAAAAATATATTCCGCTATAGCTATAAATATACCGGTAATTTTAACCTAGAGATATTATGAAGTTTCTCTTTTAATAAAATAAAACGTTATAACATTACAAAATTAAGAAAATTTTAATTAAAATATAAATTGTTATATATAATATGATAAAAAATGTTGACTTTATTTATATTGTTACCTATTTTAAGGTAAAAAGAAAAAGTATTCAATAAAACTGTGTTTTTGTCGGCAAACAATAACCTTATTTACTAGCCCATGGTCAAGAAATTTAATTCTTCATATCATGTATATATCATATTTATATTTGTATACTTATACTATTTTTCTATATTACTTCAATTTTTGATATTAGTTAATAGTATAGATGTAATATTATTTATCATTTGTAAAAGTTCGGTAAGCAATAAAGAAAAACTGCTTATTTTTAATTAAAAAGTATTATTATTATTTATAATATAATTGTACTCTAAAAATATTACAGAATCTAATTAAAATTTTTATGTAAAAAATGTAGAATTAAACGAAACTCCTTAGATTATTTATATATGGAAAGTTTATGGGACCCTAGTAATAAACAAATGCGTATCAAAATATCAAAGGTTCGAAGTGCAAAAAATTTGTTGTACGATTATAATATTTAAAATTTTATTTAGTTGACAAAAGTATGGAATTTTCAGATGACTAATAAATAAGAAAATATCGATAACTGTTGGCATATGTCGATGTTTAAATCTACAGTATAATGTAAACTGTTTATAACGATGAAATAAATTGATACTTTATTCAAGGACACATTTGAAATAATAAATATCGTTAATCTGCTTCTCCTTCTATTTCTAAATTAGGTTTAAATATTGAATTCATCACTATCAATAACACGATCAAGATATAAGCTACAATTTTCAAATTTAATTGTTGCTAAGTTTCTAAATTCGTTGAAAAATCTTTCAATCTTTGTGATTCATATCTCATGTGCATTAAACGAATAATTCTAAGTTAAAAGGATTGAAATAATATTTCATAAATTAAAAAGGTTTTTCAAATTCATTACGAAGAGTATAAAGTGTATATCAGTGAATGTTAAACAAAGTGAACAAGACAAAAGTATTCCCACAAGTTATCAAATTACTTTCTATCAAAATCAAAAGCCTTAATTTGTCAATTAAATAATAAGTGCAATGAATATTACAATAAATTCAGCAAGTATAGGAAAAAGTTTAATCAAAAAATTTGACCCGGATCATATGGAATTCCTCAGTTGGTTAAATATGTTTGAATATATAGCTGATATTGTTTATATACCAGATACCGAGAAGGTTGAATTTTTATTAAATGTAATTGATCCTTCAGTTCTTTTAATTATTCGGATGAAAGTAGCTCCACAGGACCCATTTAATCTTTCATACGAAGTGCTTTTATCCCATTTTGAGGAATTTTACGGACTTTTTCATGGAGAGTGGGCAGCAAACTATCGTTTTCTTTTTCGAGATCAATACTGCGACGAAAGTGTACTACACTACATACATTCTTTAAACAAAATTTTAAGTAAAGCCTGTATTTATCTACAAAATAATCAAAGTTTAATGATACGATTTATAAATGGATTAAAAGACAATGATACGAGAAAAGCATTGCATTCTTGGAATAATTTAACGCTTGACAAAGCAATAACTATCGCCGCGCAAATGGAAATTTATGATTTTGCGTGTAGAATATATTAAGTACTCAAAGAAAAGTTCTTAACTGGATAACGTATTTTCAGAAAGATGAAAATAATAAATGGCAAAGAATTATATCCTCTGCTGCAGTTATACATTTGTCGGCAATTTTAAGCTACAGATATTAAGAAGTTTGTCTAATAATTTAATAACGTCATAACATATTACGAAATTATCTATGATTACGAAATGTTTTCAATTAAAATAGGAATTGTTTCGTAAAATATGATAAAACGTGTTGACGCTATTTATATTATTACTCAAGTTAAAGTAAAGTGAAAACATATGCAATGTAATTGCGTTTTTGTCGATAAACAATAACATTAGTTAAGATTGCATCGTATGAAATTTTAATTCTTAATATCGTGTGTATATTATATTTATATTTGTATTTATATACTTTTCTCTCTATATTAATCTATTTTTTTTATATTTGTTTATACTGTCGATGTAATATATTTTATCATTTGTAAAAGTTTGTTAAGCAATAAAAAAAATTTGTAATTTTTTCATTAAAAATTTTGTTATTATTTAGTTTATAATAGTTCCGTTAGAGGTAGATCTCTAACTGAAAGACATTGGTAATTCCCGCGCTTATAGATAGATGTCATTAAGGGATATTTACAATTTAGTACACGAAGAAGCGTCTTGAACTTCGTAACTCTCTTATTTTTCTTTTCTTTTGTCTTTTGTTTTTCTCTGCTTCTTCTTCCTTTTCTTCACGGAGCTTAGATGGAAGGAGAACGAACGGCATAGGGCATTTGGTATAAAATGTGTCCCCAAAAACAGCATCAAATAACATGTACATATTTTCACCACCAGAGTAGCGCAACGGGCAAGTAAATCTCTGTGACGTCACAAAAAACCGTTGAGATGTTGCGGTGTATGTAAGCATAAACAAGTGTAAAAATAAGTTTACTTGGACAGTGTTGTTAAAGTGTGAAAGTAATTCTTAAAATAATTTCAGAAAATAGTAAAAAAGTGTGCTGTTAAAAATTGCTTGTGTGGCTCTTCTTTTGATAAGTAAGATTAATAATTTTAAATTTATTTTACATGTCCTTCTCTTTGATATGTTCAGTTTTTTAAATGAAATAATTTATTATTTACTTGGAAATTTGAAAATAATTAAGCCATTATTAAAGTAACAATTAAATTAAAAATTGAAATTAAAAAATTAAATGCACCATTAACTATTTATTTCAACATTATTTTTTAATTGTTAATTATTTATTTGAAAATCTGTAAACATCGGAATTGTAGGTTAAGTATAGCTTACTCTGTGTTATAATATTTTTAACCGCTAAATTTAAAAACTGGTTCGAGGCAGTTGCAGCGCACTCTGTAATGAAACTTTATTTGCTCTACTTTTCGGGAACACTTCTGATACTATACGTTCGTTCTCCTTCCATCTAAGCTCCGTGCTTTTCTTCTTCTTCTTAACGAGCACGCTCATGTAGAATTGCATGTAACAATTATATACTTTATCCTTACATATATTCAGTTATATATCCAAAATAGTAATTATTAAATACTTATAATTATTTTGTGTGAACTAAGTGTGTTAATACCAATCACATCTTCAAAAGAAATCTCCATCAAGTTTCTTAAAAATATAACCGAATTCATTTGAAATATTTTTATAATAGTAAAATTTATATAATAATATAAATAATATAATTATATAAATAATATACAAGTTAAATAAATAATAATATAATAAATTAAATAATAAATTAAATAATAATAATAAAATAAATAAGTTAAATAAATGTGTTATATAAATAATGTAAATAGTAAAATTAAACGACACTGCTTAAATTATTTATATATGGAAAGTTTATGTGACCCTAGTAATAAACAAATGTCTATCAAATTATCAAAGGACCGAAGTGCAAAAAATATTTTTTTATAATTTTTAAATATTGAGTTGACAAAAGGATAGAATTTTCAAACTAATAATAAATAAGAAAACGTCGACAATTTTTGGTAAATGTCGATGTTTAAATCAACAATACATTGCAAACTGTTTATAATGATGAAATAAATTGATAATCAAATCACGAATTGATAAATCAAGGACACATTTGAAATATCGAATATCGTTAATCTGCTTCTCTTTCTATTAAACAATAAAGTTTAAATATTGAATTCATCACTGTCAATAACACAGTCAGCATATAATCTACAAATTTCGTATTTTAATTTTCGTTAAGTTTAAAAAATTAGTTCACAAATATTTCTATGTTTAATAAGAAACTGCGATTTCTAACTCATGAGCATTTAACTAATAATTCTATTATAAAATAATTTTGAAATAATATTTCATAAGCTAAAAAGATTTTTACAATTCATTAAAAAAAGTAGAAGGTATTTATCAGTGATGGTTAAACAAACGAAACAAGACGAAGGTTTTCCCAAGTTGTAAAAAAAACTTTATATAAAAATCAAAACCGTTAATTGTTTAATTAAAAAAAAAAGTGCAATGAGTAAAATGATGGAATTGGAATCTGTAGGAAGCTGGTTACTTAAAAGATATGACCCGGAAACTATGAACTTCCTCCAATGGTTAAATCATTTTGAATATTTGGTCGATTTAACGCATACGGAAAATGATGGGAAGGGTAAATTGTTATTAGGTTTAATGAATCTACTAGCTCATTCGGATATTTTGCAAAAAGTAGCACCATATGACCCACATCAACTTCCATATGAAGTGCTTATATCCAATTTAGAGGAATTGTACGGACCTTATCAGGGAGAGTGGGCAGCAAACTATCGTTTTCTGTATCGAGATCAATTTGAGGGTGAAAGTATTCTAAATTACATAAAAACTTTATCAAGAATTGCATGTAAAGTAAGTGATTTTATTAGAAATAGGCTAAGCTTAAGGGTACGATTCGTAAATGGATTAAAAGATGATAGCACGAGAAGAGTATTGCGTAGTATGAAAGATTTAAACCTTGAAAATGTAATAGCTATCGCAATTCAGTTAGAATCTACTCAGAATTCGAGAAAAAAGATTAAGTACTCAAAGAAAAGTACTTAATTGGAAAACGTATGGCGAGAATAATTAACATAATACAAGAGAAAAAAGTATATAATTTTAACCTAAAGATATTATACAGTTTCTCATTTAATCAAATGACACGGTATAAGATGACGAGTTTTTCTACGAGTACGAAAAGTTTTCAACTAAAATAATAATTGTTACGCAGAGTATGATAAAACATATTTACTTTATTTATATTGTTACCTATGTTAAGGTAAAAAGAAAAAAATTCAATGAAGCCGTATTTTCGTCGGTAAACAAAAACCAAATTTACTAGCGAATGATTAAAAATGTTTATTCTTGATATCATGTCAATATTATATTTACATTTGTATACTTATATTATTATATACATTATATTATTATATATAATATTTTTCTATATTAATTTATTTTTTTATATTAGTTAATATTGTAGATATAGTATTATTTATCATTTGTAAAAGTTCGGTAAGCAATAAGAACAAACTGCTAATTTTTCCATAAAAAGTATAATTTTTATTTATAATACAATTGTTCATGAAAATATTACCGAATCTAATTAAAATTTTTATGTAAAAAATGTAGAATTAAACGAAACACCTTAGATTATTTATATATGGAAAGTTTATGGGACCTTAGTAATAAACAAATGTGTCAAAATATAAAAGGTACGAAGCGCAAACAATTTGTTGTACAATTAAAATTTTTAAAATATTATTGAATTGACAAAAGTATGGAATTTTAAGATGACTAATAAATAAGAAAATATCGATAATTGTTGGCATATGTCGATGTTTAAATCAACAATACATTGTAAACTGTTTATAATGATGAAATAAAACTGATACTTTAATTAAGGACACATTTGAAATAATAAATATCGTTAATCTGCTTCTCCTTCTATTTCTAAATTATGTTTAAATATTAAAATCACCAGTATGAATAACATGATGAGGTTATAAGCTAAAACTTTCGTATTGTAATTCTTGCTAAGTTTATAAATTTGTTGAAAGCTCGTTCAATCTTCGATAAGAAACTGTGGTTCTTAACTCAAGTGCATAAAACTAATAATTTTAAGCTAAAAGGGTAGAAATAATATTTCATAAATTAAAAAGAATTTTATAATTCACCACAAAAAGTATATAGTGTTTATTCGTGAAGGATAAAAAAACAAAACAAGTAAAAAGTTTTCAAAAGCTGTCGAATAACTTTTTATTAAAATTAAAAGCGTTAATTGCTTAATTAAAAAAAAGGTGCAATGAATTGTATGCCGGATTTAGTAAATATAGGAAGCTTTTTAATTCAAAGATATGACCCGGCAACTATGAACTTCTTTCATTGGATAAATCATTTTGAATATATAGTCGATTTCGTGCCTATAGAAAATAATATGAAGGTTTCATTTTTATTAGGTTCAGTAAGTCAAATAGCTTTTTCGCATATTGTGCAAAAAGTAACTCCACATAACCCATATGTTCTTTCATACGAAGTGCTTGTAACTAATTTCGAGGAATTGTACGCACCTTATCAGGGAGAGTGGGCAGCAAACTATCGTTTTATACTGCGAGATCAATTTGACGGTGAAAGTGTTCTACATTACATAGATGCTTTAACAAAAATCGCTTGTAAAGTAAGTGTTTTTTCTAGAAATAACAAATACTTAATAAAACGGTTTGTAGAGGGATTAAAAGACGATTACGCGAAAAGAGTATTGCGTTCTTGGTATAATTTAACGCTTAACAAAGCAATAGCTATCGCCGCGAAAATCGAATTTTTGAATATTTTGAGAAAAGAAAATTAAGTACTCAAGGAAAAGTTCTGCACTGGAAAACGTATTGTCATAAAAATGAACATAGATAAATGCAAAGAATTATGTCCTCCGCTGCAGTTATACGTTTTTCGGCAATTTTAAGCTACAGATATTAAGAAGTTTGTCTAATAATCGAATAACGTCATAACATATTACGAAATTATCTACGATTACGAAAAGTTTTTAATTAAAATAGGAATTGTTTCACTAAATATGATAAAACATGCTGACGTTATTTCTATTATTACTCAAGATGAAGTAAAGTGAAAACATATGCAATGTAACTGCGTTTTTGTCGGTAAACAATAACATTAGTTATGATTGCATGGTAACAAATTTTTATTCCTAATTTCATGTCAATATTATATTTACATTTGTATACTTCTAATATTATATATATTATATTATAATATATATAATATTTTTCCATATTAATTTATCTTTTTATATTAGTTAATACTCTAGATATAGTATTATTTATCATTTGTAAAAGTTCGGTAAGCAATAAGAACGAACTGCTAATTTTTCCATAAAAAGTATAATTTTTATTTATAATACAATTGTTCATGAAAATATTATCGAATCTAATTAAAATTTTTATGTAAAAAATGTAGAATTAAACGAAACACCTTAGATTATTTATATATGGAAAGTTTATTAGACAATAGTAATAAACAAATGTGTATCAAAATATAAAAGGTACGAAGCGCAAACAATTTGTTGTACCATTAAAATTTTTAAAATATTATTGAATTGACAAAAGTATGGAATTTTAAGATGACTAATAAATAAGAAAATATCGATAACTATTGGCATATGTCGATGTCAACAACGATGTCATTCGCATTCGAATCAACAATACATTGTAAACTGTTTATAATGACGAAATAAGATTGATACTTATTCAAGGACACATTTGAAATAATAAATATCGTTAATCTGCTTCTCCTTCTATTTCTTAATTATGTTTAAATATTAAAATCACCGGTATGAATAACACGATGAGGTTATAAGCTAAAACTTTCGTATTGTAATTCTGGCAAAGTTTATAAATTTGTTGAAAGCTCGTTCAATCTTCGATAAGAAACTGTGGTTCTTAACTCAAGTGGATTAAACTAATAATTTTAACTTAAAGGGGTTGAAAAAATATTTCATAAATTAAAAAGGATTTTATAATTCATTACAAAAAGTATATAGTGCTTATACGTGAAAGATAAACAAATGAAACAAGTAAAAAGTTTTCAAAAACTGTCTAATAACTTTCTATTAAAATTAAAAGCGTTAATTGCTTAATTGAAAAAAAGGTGCAATGAATTGTATGCCGGATTTAGTAAATATAGGAAGCTTTTTAATTCAAAGATATAACCCGGCAACTATGGACTTCTTTCATTGGATAAATCATTTTGAATATATAGTCGATCTCGTTCCTATAGAAAATAAAGCGATGGTTTTATTTTTATTAGGTTCAGTAAATCAAATAGCTTTTTCGCATATTGTGCAAAAAGTAGCTCCACATAACCCATTTCAACTTCCATACGAAGTGCTTGTAACTAGTTTCGAGGAATTGTACGCACCTTATATGGGAGAGTGGGCAGCAAACTATCGTTTTTTACTGCGGGATCAATTTGACGGTGAAAGTGTTGTACATTACATAGATGCTTTAAAAAAACTTGCTTGTAAAATAAGTGAATGTATTAAAAATAACCAATACTTAATGGAACGATTTATAGCGGGATTAAAAGACGATTACTTGAGAAAAGTAATGGTTAGTCCGAATCATTTAACGCTTGACAAAGCAATAACTATCGCCTCGTCAATCGAATATTCTCATTTTTTAAGTATGACAGATTCAGTACCCAAAGAAAAGTAGTTTACTGGATAACATATTGTCAGAAAGATGAACATAATAAATGGAACATAATAAAGAATTATATCCTCTGCTGCAGTTATACATTTGTCGGCAATTTTAAGCTACAGACATTAAGAAGTTTGTCTAATAATCGAATAACGTCATAACGTATTACGAAATTATCTATGATTAGTTTCTAATTAAACTAGGAAATGTTTCGTTAATTATGATAAAACATGTTGACGCTATTTATATTATTACTCAAGATGAAGTAAAGTGAAAACATATGCGATGTAAATGCGATTTTGTCGGTAAACAATAACATTCGTTATGACAGTATGGTAACAAATTTTAATTCTTGATATCATGTGTATATTATATTTATATTTGTATATTTATACTTTTTTTCTCTATATTAATCTATTTTTTTATATTTGTTTATACTGTAGATGTAATAATAACTATCATTTGTAAAATTTTGTAAAACGATAAGAAAAATTATTAATTTTTCCTTGAAAAGTATTCTTATAATTTACAATATAATAGATTTCCAAAAATATTATCGAATTTAATTAAAATTTTTATATAAAGATAGAAGAAATAAACGAGACTGCTTAGATTTTATTTATATGGAAAGTTTATGTGACCCCATTAATAAACAAATGTGTATCAAAATATAAAAGGTACGAAGCGCAAACAATTTGTTGTACCATTAAAATTTTTAAAATATTATTGAATTTACAAAAGTATGGAATGTTTAGATGACTAATAAATAAGAAAGCATCGATAATTGTTTTCATATGTCAATTTTTAAATCTACAGTATACTGTAAACTGTTTATATTGATGAAATAAATTGATACTTTAATCAAGGACACATTTGAAATATTGAATACCGTTAATCTGCTTCTCCTTCTATTTAACAATTAAGTTTAAATATTCTATTCATCACTGTCAATAACACGATCAGCATATAAGCAATAAATTTCGTATTTTAATTCTCGTTAAATTTAAAAAATTAGTTCACTAATCATTCTATGTTTAATAAGAAACTGTGATTCAAAACTCATGTGCATTAAAATAATAATTCTAACTTTAAAGGGTTGAAATATTTCATAAATTAAAAAGGTTTTTAAAATTCATTACGAAAAGTATAAAGTGTTTATCTGCGAAGGTTAAACAAACGAAACAAGTAAAAAGTTTGCCCAAGTTGTCGAATAACTTTGTATTAAAATTAAAAGCAGTAATTTTTGAATAGAAAAATAAGTACAATGAGTACAACCATAGTAGCAATAATTAAAGGAAGCCGGTTACTTGAAAGATTTGACCCGGAAACTATGAACTTCTTCCATTGGATAAATCATTTTGAATATATAGTCGATTTTATACATATAGAAAATAATGCAAAGGTTTCATTTTTATTAGGTTTAATGAATCTACAAGCTCATTCGGATATTCTGCAAAAAGTAGCTCCGAATGACCCATATTCTCTTCCATACGAAGTGCTTATATCCCATTTCGAGGAAATTTACAGTCTTAATCAGAGACAGTCTGCAGCAAACTATCGTTTTATGATTCGAGATCAATTTGACGGTGAAAGTGTTGTACATTATATAGATGCTTTATCAAGAATGGCTTGTAAAATCAGTGTTTTTGGTAGAAGTAAAAAATACCTAATGCTACGATTTGTAAATGGATTAAAAAACGATAACATTAGAAGATTATTGCGTTGTTGGAATAATTTAACGCTTGAAAAAGCAATAGCTGTTGCCGCACAAATGGAAAGTTATCATATTCCTAGTAAAACAAATTAAGTACTCAAGGAAAAGTTCTTAATTGGTTAACGTATTGTAAAAAAAATGAACATAATAAAAGGCAAAGAAATATATCCCGCTACAGTTATACATTTACCGATAATGTTAACCTAAAGATATTAAAAAGTTTCTCTTTCAATCGAATGATACGTTCTAACATTACGAAATTATCTACGAATACGAAAAGTTTTCAATTAAAATATTAATTGTCACGCAAAATATGATAAAACATGTTGAATTTATTTATAATTTTACCAATGATAAGGTAAAAAGAAAAAGTATTCAATATAACTGGGTTTTTGTCTGTAAACATTAATCTAATTTACAAACGAATGATCAAAAATTTTAATTCTTGATATTATTTCAATATTATATTTACATTTTTATACTTATACTTCTGTTCTAAGTTACTTTATTTTTTTATATTCGTTAATACTATAGATGTAATATTATTTATCACTTGTAAAAGTTCGGTAAGCAATAAGGAAAAATTAATAATTTTTTCTGTAAAATTTTTATTATTTTTAATAATATAATAGTTCCCTAAATATATTACCGAATTTATTTAATATATTTTTGCAAAGATAATAACAGTAAACGAAACTGCTTAGATTCTTTTTATATGGAAAGTCTATGCGGCCCTACTAATAAACAAATGTGTATAAAAATATCAAATAATTAAAGTGCAAAGAATTTCTTATACAATCATAAATTTTAAAAATTTTATAGAATTGCTAAAAGAATGGAATTTTCAGATTAATAATAAATAAGAAAACATCGATAATTTTTGGTAAATATCAATATATAAAACTACAATAAACTGTAAACTGTTTATAAAGCTGAAATAAATTGAGAATTTAATCAAGGACACATTTGAAATACTAAATATCGTTAGTCTGCTTCTCCTTCTATTTATAAATTAGATTTAAATATTGAAATCATCAGTATCAATAACACAATCAGGATATAAGCTGCAACTTTCGTATTGTAATTCTTGTTACGTTTATAAATTTGTTTAAAAATCTTTTAACCTTTAATAAAAAACTGTTATTCATAACTCATGTGCATTAAACTAATAATTCTAAGTTAAAAGGGTTGTAATAATATATCATAAATTGAAAAGGTTTTTCAAATTCATTACGAAGAGTACAAAGTGTATATCAGTGAAGGTTAAACAAACGAAACAAGGAAAAAGTTTTCCCAAGTTGTCGAATAACTTTGTATTAAAATTAATAGCTGTAATTTTCTAATAGAAAAATGAGTAAAATGACTTCATCGATGGGTGCAATGAATGAAGGATTCTATGTAATTGAAAAGTTTGACCAGAAAACTATGAACTTCTTCCATTGGTTAAATCATTTTGAATTTATAGTCGATTTTGTGCCAATAGAAAATGAAAATAAGGTCAAATTTTTCTTAGGATTATTGAATCAAAATACTTTATCGGATATTACGCGAAAAGTAGCTCCAAAAAACCCACATGATATTCCATACGAAGAGCTTATATCCCATGTGGAGGAATTGTACGGACTTTATCAGGGAGAGTGGGCAGCAAACTGTCGTTTTCTTTTTCGAGATCAATTTGACGGTGAAAGTATTGAAAATTACTTAATTGCTTTATCTAGAATTTCTCGTGATGTCAGTGATTTTCTTAGAAACAACGTAAGCTTAAAGGTACGATTTATAAATGGATTAAATAACCAAAATACGAGAATAGTATTGCGTAGTATGGAAGATTTAAATCTTAAAAGTGCAGTAGCTATCGCAATTCTATTAGCATCTACTCCAAATTCAAAAAAGAACTCAAAATTAAGTACTTAATTGGAAAAAGTATGGCGAGAATAATTAACATAATACAAGAGAAAAAATTATATAATTTTAAACTAGATATATTATAAAGTTTCTCATTTAACAAAATGACATGTAATAAAATGACGAAGTTTCCTACGACAATGAAAAGTTTTCAGTTAAAATATTAATTTCTACGCAGAAAATAATAAAACATGTTGACTTTATTTATATTATTACATATGTAAAGCTAAAAAGAACAAAATTCAATGCAACTGTATTTTTGTCGACAAACAATAATCTTATATCCAAGCGAATGATCAAAAATTTTAATTCTCGATATCATTCAATATTATATTTACATTTGTATACTTAAACTTTTGTTATAAAATAATCTCTTTTTCTATATGTGTTTATACTGTAGATGTAATATTATTTGTCTTTTAAAAAATTTCTATAAGCAATAAGAAAAATTCTAAGTTTTCCCTTAAAAAGTTTTCTTATTATTTATAATATAAAAGTTTTTTAAAAATATTACTGAGTGAAATTTAAATTTTAATGAAAATATAATAGAATTAAATGAGACTGCTAAGATTATTTTTATAAGGAAAGTTTATGTGACCCAAGTTATAAACAAATGCGTATAAAAATATCAAATGTTCGAAGTGCAAAAAATTTAAATAGCGATTATATTTTTTAAAATTTTATTTAGTTGACAAAAGATTGATATTATGAAATCACTAAAAAATAAGAAAATAACGATAATTGTTGGCATATGTCAATATTTAAATCTAAAATAAACTGTAAACTGTTTGTACTGACGAAATAAATTAATACTTTAATCAAAGAGACTTTGTAAATAGTAAATATCGTTTAACCGCTTCTTCTTATATTTATAAATTAGATTTAAATATTGAAAACATCAGTATCAATAACACAATCAGGATATAAGCTACAACTAACGAATTGTAATTCTTGTTAAGTTTATAAATTTGTTAAAAAATCGTTCCATATTCAATAGGAAATTGTGATTCTTAACTCATGTGCATTAAAAAAATAATTCTAAGTTAAAAGGGTTGAAATAATATTTTATAAATTAAAAAGGATTTTATAATTAATTACAAAAATTATACAGCGTTTATACGTGAAGGTTAAACAAACGAAACAGGAAAAAAGTTTTCCCAAGTTGTCGAATAACTAACTATTAACATTAAAAGCTGTAATTTTTTAATAGAAAAATAAGTGCAATGAGAACACTGACGTATACAATGAGAGTAGGAACCTCTCTTCTTAAACGTTATGACCCGGAATCTATGGACTTTCTTAAATGGTTAAACCACTTTGAATTTATCGTCGATTTCTTGAATATAAACAATAATTTAAAAGTTGATTTTTTATTAAAAAAATTGAATCCAATAGCTATTTCGGATATTATACGAAAAGTTGCTCCACATAAGCCATATTCTCTTCCATACGAAGAGCTTATATCCCATTTGGAGGAATTGTACGGACTATTTCAAGGACAGTAGGCAGCAAACTATCGTTTTATTTATCGAGATCAATTTATCAGTGAAGGTAATATAAATTACATAAATGCTTTATCAAGAATTGCGTGTAATGTCAGTAATTTTCTTAGAAATAGGGACAGCTTAATGGTAAAATTTATACATGGATTAAATAACGAAAATACGAAAAGGGCATTGCTTAGTTGGAATGATTTAACACTTGAGAATGCAGTAGATATCACTGTTCAATTAGAATCTATTCCAGATTGGAATAAAAAAGATTAAGTTATCAAAGAAAAGTACTTAATTGCAAGACTTATTGCAAGAATAATTAACAAGATACAAAAGAAAAAAATTTACAATTTTAACCTAGAGATATTATAAAGTTTCTCTTTTAATCGAATGACACGTTATAACATTACCAAATTATCTACGAGTAAGAAAAGTTTCAATTAAAGTATTAAATGTTACTCAGAATATGATAAAAAATGTTGACTTTATTTATATTATTACCTATGTTAAGGTAAAAAGAACAAAATTCATTGGAACTGTATTTTTGTCGGTAAACAATAATCTAATTTACTAGCGAATGATCAAAAATTTTAATTCTTGATATCATGTCAATATTATATTTACATTAGTATACTTATACTTGTTGTCTATATAACTTTATTTTTTTATATTAGTTAATACTGTAGATGTAGTATTAATAATCATTTGTAAAAGTTTGGTAGGCAATAGGAACAGTAAGTAATTTTTCCTAAAAATTTTAATATTCTTTTTTAAATAATAGTTTTCCTAAAAAATTAGGGAATCTAATTAAAATTTTTATGAAAAAATTGTTGAATTAAACGACACTGCTTAGATTCTTTTTATATGAAAATTTATATGACCATAGTAATAAAAAAATCCGTATCAAAATATCAAAGGTTCGAAGTGCAAAGAATTTATTCTGCGATTATAATTTTTAAAACTCATTGAGTTGAGAAAAGAATGGAATATTCAGATGACGAAAATATAAGAAAATATTGTTAATTATTGACATATGTGGTTGTTAAATCTAGAATGAACTGTAAACTGTTTAGAAAGCTGAAAAAATATGATACTTTAATCTATGACACATTATAAACAGTAAATATCGTTAATCTGCTTCTCCTTCTATTTATCAATTAAGTTTAAATATTGAAATCATCAGTATCAATAACATAATCAGGATATAAGCTACAACTAACGTATTGTAATTCTTGTTAAGTTTATAAATCTGTTAAAAAATCGTTTAACCTTCAATAAGAAATTGTGATTCTTAACTCACGTGCATTTACCTAATAATTCTAATTTAAAAGGGTTGTAATAATATTTCATAAATTAAAAAGGATTTTATAATTCATTACAAAAATTATACAGCATTTATACGTGAAGGTTAAACAAATAAAACAAGGAAACAGGTTTCATAAGTTGTCGAATTAATTTCTAATAAAATTAAAAGAGGCCATTTTCTAATTAAATAATAAGTGCAATGAGTACAAAGATTAAATTAGTACGAAGAGGAACCTTTTTTTATAAATGATATGACCGGGAATCTATGGACTTTCTTAAATGGTTAAACCATTTTGAATTTATAATCGATTTCACGCATGTAAAAAATAATGTGAAGGTTGAATTTTTATTAAGCGTATTGAACCCAATGGCTCATTCGCATATTCAGAAAAAAGTAGCACCAGCTAATCCACTTGATCTTCTATACGAAGTGCTTATATCCTATTTTGAGGAATTGTACGGACTTTATCAGGAAGAGTGGGCAGCAAACTATCGTTTTGTGTTGGGAGATCATTTTATCGGTGAAAGTATTCTACAATACGAACATACTTTAAGGAGAATTTTAAATAATGCTAGTCCTTTTCTAAAAAATAATGAAAGTTAATTGATACGTTTTATAAATGGATTAAAAGACAATATAACGAGAAGATTATTGCGTAATTGGGATAATTTAACGCTAGACAAAGCAATAATTTTCGCTGCGCAATTAGAATTTAATCCACTTCCGAGTAACATAAATTAACTACTCAACGAAAAATATTCAATTAGAAAACGTATCATCAGAAAAATAAACATAATACAAGAAAAGGAAATATATACTGCAACGGTTATACATTTACCGGTAATTTTAAACTTGAAATTTTATAAAGTTTCTCCTTTAATCGAATGACACGTTATAACATTATGAAATTATCTGCGAGTACCAAAAGTTTTTAATTAAAATATTAATTGTTACGCAGAATATGATAAAAATTCTGGACTTTATTTTTATATTGTTAGCCATGTAGATGTAAAAAGAAAAAGTATTTAATAAAGCTGTGTTTTTGTTGGTAAACAATAATCTTACTTACTACCGAACGATAAAAAATTTTAATTCCTAATATCATGTCTTGATTATATTCTTATTTATATACTTACACTTATATTCAATATTTATTTATACAAAAAATGCAATATTAGTTATCATGTGTAGAAGTTCCATAAGCATTAATGAAAAATTAATAATTTTTCCTTAACATGATTTATTATTATTTATAATATAATAGTTTTCCAAAAATATTACCGAATTTATTTAAAATTTGTATTTAAAGATAGTAGAATAAAACGAAACTTCTTAGACTCTTTTTATATAAAAGTTTATATGACCATGGTAATAAACAAATCCGTATCAAAATATCAGAGGTTCGTAGTGCAAAGAATTTATTCTACTATTAAAGATTTTAAAACTTATTGAGTAGAGAAAAGAATGAAATATTAAGATTACTAAAATATAAGAAAATATTGTTAATTATTGACATATGTTGTTGTTAAATCTAGAATAAACTGTAAACTGTTTATAAAGATGAAAAAATATGATACTTTAATCTATGACACATTATAAACAGTAAATATCGTTAATCTGCTTCTCCTTCTATATATAAATAAAGTTTGAATATTGAATTCATCACTATCAATAACACGATCAGTATATAAGCTACAACTTTCGTATTGTAATTCTTGTTAAGTTTAGAAATTGGTCGAAAAATCTTTAAATCTTGAAAAGAAAACTGTGATTCTTAACTCATGTGCATTAAACTAATAATTCTAAGTAAAAAGGGCTGTAATAATATTTCATAAATTGAAAAGGTTTTTCAACTTCATTACGAAGAGTATAAAGTGTATATCAGTGAAGGTTCAACAAACAAAACTAGAAAAAAGTTTTCCCAAGTTGTCGAATAACTTTGTATTAATATTAAAAGCTGTAATTTTCTAATAGAAAAATGACTTCATCGATGGTTGCAATGAATGAAGGATCCCGTGTACTTGACAAGTTTGACCAGAAAACTATGAACTTCTTCCATTGGTTAAATCATTTTGAATTTATAGTCGATTTTGTGCCAATAGA
>QUOG01000134.1:0-31323 GCA_010416905.1 Polistes dorsalis
TTTAGGTAATTGAGGTTAAATATTTGTTTTGTAACGCCAATTAAGTATAACTTGTTACGTGCGTACATAAGTTCTCACACCAGTTTTTTCTTATATAAAAAACAGTTAGAAGTTAAAGGTCATCGGATGCCGTAGGAAAGATTTCTTTTAAATGAAAGTTTAATGACAATGCTTTATACGTAAAAGAATTTAATTATTTAAATCAAAGGCATAAATAAATATTTTAGCATAATTTACTAGTGCGGTTAAACCAAGAACATTTTTAATAATAATCTTTCGAAAAACAAACAGTACTAAAGTTGAAATGGTTTTTTCTTGTTCATTTTTTTAGTTCTCCATTAATCAATAGTTATTCTTTCTCTTTGAAAATCTCATGCTTATCCTGGATAATACTAATGCAACCTTCTTCTTACCATCTAATTTAATTATTGTTAAAATCTAGAAAAAATTTTCAAATCAAGCTAGTATAAAAATTCCTTTAAAATATTTTTTTTTTTTTTTTATTATTATAATTATATGAATTTACAATCAATTCTCAGCGAGAATTATGAGTAATATAAGATGAAGTGATACATTGACATGAACTGTAAGTATAGAAAACATTACAATGATTAGCGTAAATATATGTAACTTTTACTAATTTACGTAGTTAGATGTTAAGTGAATCTTATTGCAAGATCCGAAGGGTAGAATCTTTTCAACCTATGAGTAAGATTCGAGATTTTCAGCAAATTATTTGCTATTGGATTCGGGTGTTTTGATAAACGAGTGATGTAGCGTTCGATGAAGTTTGCAATTTCTTCTTTTACTTTAGGCATCCTTAGATCTTTATGGATTCTTTCATTGCTTTTGTACCAGGGGGCATTGCAGATGCAACGCAGGATTATTGATTAGAATCTCTGTAAGATTTCTATATTTGAGTTATCAGCAGTACCCCTAAGTTGGATTCCATCGGTCTATACCGGTTTTAGGATTGCTTTATAGATAGCAAGCTTGCTCTCGAGACTTAAATTAGATTTTCTCCAAATTAGCCAATACATATCTCTTACTTTTCCCTTCAAGTAGTTTGTTTTTGATTAGATATGTTGTTTCCACGTCAATCTTTTATCCAGTACTATTCCCAAGTATTAGGTCGAATCTTTCATTGGTATTTCTGCCCCATTAGAGGCTATTGGAAGACATATGCTCTTAGGCATGTGTGTTACATGCGCCGATTTACTTTCGTTTATATTGATGTGCCACTTTTGGCACCATCTTTTTAGAATATGTCGGTGACGTTGTAAGATATCAGTGGCATTTTGAGGATTGCTGTCAGATGCTAACAGAGCTGTATCGTCAGCAAATGTAGCTGTAGTTATCTCGTCAGAGGTTGGTAAATCTGCTGTGTAGATTGCGTACAGTAAAGACCCGAGTAAACTGCCTTGTGGAACACCGGATAAGATAGGATAGGATGTGGTGAGTTAGTTTTAATAATTGACTATAAATTTCCTGCTTGTGTGATATTACTTGAGAATCAGATAAAAAGGATATGATAGTATTTTTTTTAGTTTGTAAAGCCGTCCCGTGTGCCACACTTTGTCGAAGGCTTGCCTAATGTCCGGGAATACCGCTGAACAGTATTTTTTCCGTTCTAGATCTTGTAATATATTTCTAGTTATGCGTTTAATTTTCTCAATTGTTGCATGGTGCTTTCGAAATCCGAACTGATGATCAGATAGTACTTTAGAGTCCAGCTCAGCGTAGAGGCGAATAATTAGCATTTTTTCAAATAGCATAGACAGAGCTGATAAAAGACTAATTGGTCAGTATGACGTAACTTCACTTGCTGCTTTCCCTGGTTTATGAATAAGCGTTATCACAGCTGTTTTCCAGGTGGTAGGAAAGTATCCAAGACGTATAATGGCAATAAATATGGAAACAATTGATGCGATTTCTTTTCTTCGGCAAATTCTTAATCATCTTTCCGCTGATTAGATCAAGGCCTGGTGCCTTTCTTGGATTCATGTCAGCTGCGATTGCCTCTTTGACCTCTGTCGAGGTAAAAGGTCTGGTTTGTTGTGACAGTTGAAAAGGCAAGCAGAGAAAACTCTTGATCCCTTCTTCCTCGTTAGATGAAGAAGATGGGGAAGATTTGAATACTATAGCAAGATGAAGGGCAAAGAGATTCGCTTTATCCGTCGGTCTTCTAGCCAATCCACCTTGTTGTTGTCGAATCGGCGGAATGTCTTGTATTGGACGTGTGAATCGCCTGGTTGATTTCCAAAGTGAATAGTTACTGTTAGTTGTGGAATTTAATTTTGTTAGAAAGGTCTAAAGGCCTTCATTTTTTAAGTTTGTGAAATTTTTTCTTAGAATCATCGTTGCTTTATTTAATTTCTGTTTGTCATCCAGTAATCTGCTATTTTGCTAGATTCTTCTCAGCTTTCGTTTTACTTGGATTTTTCCTATGATGTATTCAGGGTACTCGTGGTTATTCTTGCTTTTAGGACTAGGTGTAGAAGCTCGAGCTGCATTTATTATATTATTCGTTAGGTAATTTATCGCAACGTCTTCATCGTCGGTCGTTACCAATGGTGTTAAGGCTGTAGCAGCAGTACTAAATGTTTCCTGAAAATGATCCCAGTTTGTAAATTTATTGCATATTGAGCTTGGAGGGCTATTCTCAACAATTGTTGTGTTTATTGTTGCTATGATTGAAAAATGGTCAGAATAAAGGTCAGGTGAAGAGCATACCTGTATATATCTAGGAGATATATTTTTAGGTATGCAAAAATCGAGCAAATATGGAATTTTTTGACATCTGTTGGCCAATACGTAGGTTCTCCAGAACTAATAAACGTTGCCTTATTTGTTTCAATACTTTTTGAAAGAGTTCTCCCCCTTTGGGATTACAATTCTTCTGCCCTAATGGTTATTTTTAGCATTAAAATCGCCTCCTGCCATGTATTTAGTGCCCAGACTTTCCAAGAAATGATCGTATTCTTCTTTTTGGATATTGTGTTTAGGATGGCAGTAGACTGCCGAGATAGTTAGTGGGCTATGCCAGTCGTAAATCATTACATTTGTTGCCTGAAAATAATCTTTTTTATAGGGTGCAAGTTCGTAATGTTTCAGACTAGATTTAATTATATATGCTGTACCTCAATGTGCTTTTCTACTTGAATGATTTTTGCAGTAAACCTTAAAGCCAAAAATTTTGAAATAAGTTTTGTCAGTAAAGTGTGTCTCAGATACCGGCATTATTTGAATATCCTGATGTTTCAAGAAAGCTTCCAACTAAACTTTTCGTTGCATTAGACCGTTGGCATTCTAAACCGCGATACGTAGGGTCTTCATTATTTGCCGATACTTGACAATTTACTTACGATAACTGTTAATAATGAGATGAGGTTATTTATTTGCTCAGAATGTTTTTCAATAAGTTTTTTCAATTTCCTCAGACTTTCGGAAGATTCTGTACAATTGCTTTTATTTTCGTTATTGGATTATTTGACAGATGATTATTTTCCTTCGTTGCCTAAACATAGGAAACCATTGGTTTTGTGTTATGTTAATTTTTCCCCACCTGGTCGGATTGTAGGTTGGTCTAAATATTATGATTTTATTTGAGCCTTGGTTTCGGAAATGTTTTCTTAAGCTGTTCTTGATAGCGTGGACATTCCTTGTATTTCGCAGTATGTAGGCCGCTACATAGAATAGAGGTTAGAAAAGTATCTATTGATTTTTTGCAATCAGCTGTTGCGGGTTAACCTGCACATTTGACACACTATTATGTGCGATTGCAATACATCTGAGTGTGACCGTACCTTTGGCACCTTTTGTATTGAACTATTTCTTTCTTTTTTAGGGGTGGTTCTATTTTGACTATTGTATTATTTAGTTTGTTTATGTTATATACCGTGTTATTATTTGGATTCCTTTTCAAATCAATGTAGAACATTGATAGCGGGTTATGTGTTACCCTGTGTCTTATGTTGTTTATGTTTACAACTTCATGCCCAAGCTCTTGAAGTTCGTCCTTTAGGACATTCAAATCAACGGAATGATGAATGTTGCGCAAGACAACCAGAAAACAACGTTCCTGTTTTAATTGATATATGTGAAAATTAGCGTTCGATGACATTAAAATTATCACAATCCTTTTATAAGACTCCGGATCGGCCGGCAGGACACGAATCTGATTATTGCTAATTTAAGAGTGTAGCTTTTTCAATGCACGACTTCTTCTAAACATTTTTTCAGCTATTGAATATCAATAACGTCATCTATATATATCGGTGGCGGAGGGGGTAGCGCTTTTGGTTAGTCTCTTTTTACTGGAGCCGGTGCATCTACTTCCGTGCACTCACTTAGAATTGCGTACCTATTTGCTGTTAGTAGAACTCCTTCCATTTCATGATTTTTATTAATGATTTTTATTTCTTTTAAGTGAAAGTACAATGACAATGCTAAATACGTGAAAGCATTTAATTTTCTCAGCTAATGACATAAATAATTATTTAAGCATTATTTAACAGTTTTGGTAAACCAAGAAAATTTTAAATACAAATCTCTTGAGCTACAAAGAGTATTTGTGTTGTAGTAATTTTATCTTGTTTCTTTTATGAGATTTCCATTAACCAATATTTATTCTTAATCTTTGAAAATCTCATTTAAATCCTGGATAATTAAGCCATTTCAATTGTAATTAGGCCCTTTAGAATCGTAGATCATTACCAAATGTTTTAAATTTTTAACAATGTCCAAACAATTTTCCATATCGTCTAAGAAGGCAACTACAAAATCAAAACCTTTGCCTTTCGTAATATTCATAATATTTATTCTATAGTCTTTAACATTAATAATATTAGACTGTGGTAGACGTGGTCGCAACGACTCGATCACCCGTTTTTCTGTATCCGTTTTGTAAGTAGTGTAAATGTCAAAAGTATAAGATAAAGATAAATTTATGAGAGCCTTTCCTACATCACTAGCACTATATTGTATTAATACAGTTTTAATTAGTTTAAATCTACAAGTATCTGAATACAAAATGCAGAAAGCTGCCCAATAGGCTTACGGAATTGTTGAAGCATCTTCGAAGCTCAAAGTGTCTTGAATAATCAAAGCAAAATCTGGATCAACTGAAATTTCATTACTTATAGTGAATTTATCAAACAGTCCCATTACTCTACGACCTTTCTCATCTGTCCCTAAATATTCTGTAATAGATATCTGTGATTCTAGGCTGACATCATTTATTAACCAGTTTCGTATACACCTAAGTCAAATGCAGAACATTTTACCTTCACCATCCTATTATTTTTTTCTTTAATCAATGGGAATTTTTCCATTTATACTACTGAGCCTGATTTATTAATTTTCGCTTGCTAACGCATAGAAGAAGTAGATTTTAATCGCAATGGCATCCATCAGTATGTGCCCCATACCCCGTTTGGGACTAATACATTTTCACGAAGATTAAGTTCTATTTTTGATTCATAGAATTAATTTTGAAGAAAGAATTTCGGTGCCTTAGCATTTTGTAGATCAAAAATTTGAAATTTTTTATACCTTGGTTCTCTTTTTATATGTCGAAGTATCTCAAATATATCATTATCGATAATACTGTTAACCACAAATATAACATTGTCATATTTTGAGTCTTGTAAGCAGATTTTTAATCGATCTAAACAGTTTTCGTGGTTTTTAATGAAAACAGTTTTACTTAAATTTTTTTCTTTATGTAAATAATATATTATAAATATATTCTTCTATTATAAATGATTCATTATACTGGTAACTATTTAAAGGTAGATTAGAATAAATATTTTCACCGTCTAAAATTTCTGATTCTTCTTTTATTAAGATGATTTCTGCAATATCTCACTTCTCTATTTCTGCTAAGCGAATAATTCCAGAAGTTATCATAATTTCATCTTTGGTTTTTACTTCAAATTTTCCTGAACCTAAAAATTTATATTATTTCAAATATTTTTCTAAAATATTATATTTTTAGGATTGCTATTTATACTTTTAAATATCATAATAATTAAATGAATTTTGTCGTTTCTAGGTACTTCTAGTAATTTATTGTGAATAATAATGTTCTCGAATATAAAAGAATTATCAGCCTTATTCGGTATAAAATTCGAGTAAATATTTAGAACCAACTTTAAATAGAAAGCTGAAGAAATGATAACATTGCCGTTAATTTTAAAATTTCGTAAAAACTTGTATTTATCTGATTTCAAATAACCAGCTATTCAGTTTGTTGGGTTTCCCGCGATTTAAAACCGTCCACGTGCCTGTCAAAAAAACACAATAATAATTTATACCATCTATTTGAGAAAAGTCTATTTTGTACTTACCAATCAGAACTATGTTCTCATCAAACAAGAGGAGAAATAGATGAGGTTTCTATAGAAACAGGATAAGGAACTTTCTGATAGAGCTTTCCTGGCGTAATTGGAAATCCAATATTATAAAGCTTTCATAATGTGGATAAAATAAAAGTTGTATTGTCCTTAGAGCCTCGTTTTGTTAATGATAAATAAATGCAATCACTGTCCAATTATTTTTTTAGAATTGCCTAATAAATTAAATATTTTAATATTGCCACCGAGACGTCAGAGCTGCCGCTGGTCTTTAGGCGCACCTCCAATTCTTTAACTATTCCAAGAACTTTGTTGTGGTAATTCTTCATCTGTCCTGAGATTTCCCCCTTGATAATACCACATCTCTTTCTTCCCGAATCGGCTTCGAGCGTGCAATCCTTCAATATTTTAATTAGTCTTACGGTCTCTAGATGGGAGACCGGATGCTTCTCCAGGATAATATTGTCGGAGCTGGTCCAATCGATGACCTCGCCCTCTGAAGACGAAGTTTGCGTCATATGCCTTTCTCTCTTGTACGTTTTAACAGGAATGAACGAGTCTAGTACTGGTAGTTTAACTTCTTTAATGTTCATAATTTTGAATTTCGGCTATTCTTCTAATAAATGCTTTCTTCCTGTAGCAATATTTGCATCGCAGTTTAGGTTGCCTACCAGCGATAAAGTGCCTATAGAAGAAACCGGAGACAGAGCAAAGTTACCTACACCAGTCTCTTGGCAGTAGCTGGTAGTTGACAATGGGTGGCCTGAACTGCTACAACACACCACCGAATTGTGGGTATCCACCCATACGCCGACTAATACCTGACTGATTGCCGTCCATATTAATATTCTGAAATAGACGCAAGCCCTCAGGAAGAGGAAAAAAAGAAAAGAAAAGAAGTAAGAGAAATAGAGAGAATAGAAACAGAGGGATAGAAAGTAATAAAGGAAGGAATAGCACTACGAGAACATTCACATACCATTCAAACCTTCCATTTTAGTCGCCTCTTACGACAAGCAGGGAATACTATGGGAGTATTCTACTACCCCCTACCCACAAGGGGGACCCTGACGCAACCCTGACGCAACTCTGACGAAACTCTGACGCAACCTTGAAGAAAAACTTTTTTTTTTTTTTTTTCGTCAGGGGGAAAAACCTTCAAAAGGCCCCTTGGGCCCGGTACCCAAGGGAGTGTCGGATTTCTACCGACTAAAAAACCCCCTGATGCATTCATCCATTCCTAGGATAGGAGAGGCGGACCTGTGATATGTGTCACAATACAACACCTACCCTCCCATCCCGATGAGCCTAGCCGGTGTTTTGCCATGCTCTCTTCATTCATTCATTACAAAAAAACTCACACCTTATAGACTATTACTAACTACTGCGCCTCAACGGTCTTCCGGAGGCGCCACTTACTCAACTTATATATATATGTACAAACCCGACCACCCATCCTATGATGCAATGGTCGGGTTCACGCAACCCATGCATCCGCATGCTCATTCGTCTCCCTAGGGGGAAGCGACGCACTAGACCGAGCCAGGCGCAGCCAAAGCTGCCCAGAGCCTCGCCCGGGGGGGCCGCCTAGGAGCTAATCTCCTCTGCGGCCACGCACGCATTCTTCTCCTTTGGAGCAGTTCTCTCTCTCTCACTCTTTCAGCATCTTCCTTGGCCTTTATAACTAGTCCTGAAAAGGACTGGAATGCAGCCCACACCCCCGGGGTATCCAGGGATCGCCCGACTATCCCGGGGAGAGTGAGCTGCACCCCCCCAACTCCCTGACCAAGGAAGCCCTCGCATCCGTCCACGCAGGCCATTCGACCAGGGTGTGTTCAGCATCATCTCTATCCGCGTCGCAGTGATAGCACCGCGGAGAGTCCGTTCTCCTAATACCATGTAGTTACGCGGGAAAACAGCCATGACCAGTCATCAGCTGAGTGGTGTGGAAGGTCGTTTCCAAGGAAAACGGCCTTTCAACCCACTCCTCCAACCTGGAAACAATAGCTGTCCTCACGCGCACCCCAGTCGCCCCAATATAACTTACTAACCCTAGTTCTTCCTCCCTTCATGCAGCAATTGCCCTTCTCTTGGCAATGGCGAAAAGCACGGCCCTTGTGCTAGGAGAAACGGGATCCTCCGCTTCCCGGACCGCCGCGTAGACATCCGCCAGCTGCGGCGCCAGATGGTGGAGGGGAATGATCCCCGCAACCATCATTGCCGCATGGAAGGAAACCGTCCTGTAGGCACAACACACCCTGATCGCCACCCTTCTATGCAGGGCTCGAACAGCCCGCCTGATCCTCTGATCCTCCAAAACAGAGCGCCACCACACCAGAGCACCATATAGGAGCACGGAGTGGATCACGCTGCCATAGAGACGTCGGTTCTTCTTCCTCGGCCCGTGGAGGTTCGGAAGGATCCTCCCAATTGACCGAAGAATCCCCTGCGCTTTCGGGATTAAGGCCTCGAAGTGGGGCCTAAACGTCATGTTTGCGTCTAAAACTATGCCCAGGTATTTAACGATGGGCTTCACTTCAATATAAACCCCCCTGAATCTGATTACAGGGGGGGGAGCAAACCTGCGTCTGCGGAAGGCAGAGGCAGGGAAGGCCATTGTTTCCGTTTTATGCGGCACCACTTTAAGGCCCAAACCCTCGATCTCATTCACAGGGACCTCGAGGTCCCTTTCAGCCGCTAACATCGCACTAGATAGGTCCCGCCCCGCTGAAAGGAGGGCCGTGTCGTCTGCACAGCAGTCCACACGAGACCCCCCCGGCAGCGGGACCCGGAAGACTCGATCGTAGGCGATGTTCAAGAGTGTGGGGCACAGGACAGAGCCCTGTGGGACCCCACACTTCATTCTTATGTCTATAACGTCGCCCTGCCTTCCAATGAAGGATAGGAGCCGATCTCGAAAATAGTCCTTTATTATATTCACAATGTAGGTGGGGAAGCCACTACTAACCATTGTATCTATAACAGTTCCCCAGGGGAGCGAGTTAAACGCGTTGGCGATGTCAAGAGATATTAGCACACCTACCCGTCTGTCACTCATGCACTCCTGAATGTAATCTTGTACCTCGCCGTTGGCTCCAAGGGTGGAACGGCCCACCCTGAAACCATGTTGGTGTGGCGAAATAACACTATTCCGATCCAAGAACTCACTCACCCTGGAGACGATCACTCTTTCGAATAGCTTCCCCACCTCGTCCAGTAGGCATATCGGCCTAAACGAACTGGGCGCATCGTCGTTATTTAGTCTCTTCCTGATGAGGACCAACTTGGCCCTCTTCCACTCCCGAGGAAATATGCCAGTACTCAATAGGCCCGAGAAGCAGTCCACCAATCCTTTATTACACAATTCATCAGCCCTCTTCACGACCAAGCCTGGAACCCCATCAGGACCCGGCGCTCTTCCAAGGCCAACTCTCGCTGCAGCCCCGCTCACCTCCTCCGCAGTTACCAGGATCCCACCCAGGTCATCCATGTCTACGTTCGAGGACACGGGTCGTCCGTCCCCCGGAAACAAGGTCGATGTTATCCTTGTCAGGAGAGAGGGGTCCAGTGCCTCAGTAAGGGGGGGACACCGCGAGCCCTAAGCTTGTTCATGACAAGCTTATATGGTCTCCCCCAGGGATCGTCCTCGATGGTAGTGAGGAAGTCCCTCCAGGCTGAAGCCTTGGCCCTTCTGATGGCACGGACCAGTCTCCTCCTGGTCTCCCTCCTATCCTCCAGAGAATCCCTGATCCTGGCTGGGTCGCTGCTGCGCCTGGCCCTCAAATACCGTTTTCTAGCAGCAATAGCTGCCCTTCTCAACGCCGCAATCTCCGGCGACCACAACGGCACCGAACGACTCCAGATCGCAAAGGTACCCACTTTTAGCATTGAAATGCAACACGCACTCACTAATGTGTCATTTAGCCACTTGATAGAATCCCCCACACTAGCACCATTGTCCCGTGTCCATTCCCCGGACACGAGGGCTGCGGCGAGTCTATCCTCGTCCACAGCCCCCGTGTCCAACCTAGGGAAAATTCTATCCCCTGAGCGAAGGCTTCGAAAGTTTGCAGCCTCGTGCCTGTAATTAAAAATTACATACAAATGGTCCGAAAGGGACTCGGCCTCATCCACCCTCCAGTCCGATAAGCGGACACTAGCTGCCGGGGATCCCCACGTAAGGTCTACAACGCTAGACCCTTGCGGCCGAACGCACGTGGGGTGGCCAACCTGGTTGCCCAGGCTTAGGTTCAACCTATTGGCCCACATACAGAGCAACTCACCCCTTAGGTTGCTTCTGCCTTCCGGATCCCATTTAGGGAACCAGGCATTGAAGTCTCCGGCAACCAGCGCTGGAAGGGCAGGATATGTTCCTAAGAGCTCTTCGAGCTCATCAAGGAGTCTACAAAAATTATTGATACTCTCGCTGGGGGGAAAGTAGACAGAAACTACCAGCGAGTCCCCCCATTTGACGGCCACAAAAAAAAAACCCCGACGCACTAGGCTACAGGTTCCTCCGCCTTCGCTCACAACAATCGCAGCGAGGGGCGACCCTCCAAGGGATGAGAGCAATTTCTCATCACCAGGAGGGACCCACCACGGCTCCGAGACTATTGCAATACTAGCAACTGTCTCTTTTAATCGTTGGCCCAATAAGTCCTGGCACTTCCTGGATTGATATTGCCACGGCCCGACGTGTCCTGTCGACCGGCAGCAACTCCCAGGACTATGTCTCTCCTTCTAAACCCTGACGCAACACTTTTTTTTTTTTTTTTTCGTCAGGGGGAAAAACCTTCAAAAGGCCCCTTGGGCCCGGTACCCAAGGGAGTGTCGGATTTTTACCCACTAAAAAACCCCCTGGTGCAATCATCCATTCCTTGGATGGGAGAAGCGGACCCGTGATATAAGTCACAAAACACACCCATTCTCCCATCCCGATGAGCCTGGCCGGTGTTTTGCCAGGCTCTCTCCATTCACACACTCACATGCACCTTATAACTAATTATTGCGTCTCACGGTGAGGCGCAACCTTAACCTACTATTTATACGTATATACACCAACCCGACCATCCATCCCATGATGCAATGGTCGGGTTCATACAACCTATGCATCAGCATGCTCTTTCTTCTCAGCAGGGGAAAGCGACGCACTAGACCGGGCCAGCCGCCGCCAAAGCTGCCCGGAGCCTCGCCCGGGGGGGCCGCCTAGGAGCTACTCTCCTAAGCGGCCTAGCATTCATCCTTCTTCTGTTGCGCATAACTCTCTCCCTCTCTCTTTCAGCATCCTCCTTGGTTTTCATAACTAGTCCTGAGAAGGACTGGAATGCAGCTCACGCCCCTGGGGTATCCAGGGATCGCCCGACTACCCCGGGGAGAGTGAGCTGCACCCCCCCCAGTTCCCAAACCAAGGAGGCCCTTGCATTCATCCACGCAGGGCACTCAACCAGGGTGTGTTCGGCATCGTCATTTTCCGCGCCGCAGTGGAAACACTGCGGGGAATCTGTTCTTCTAATACCATATAGGTACGCAGGAAAGCAGCCATGGCCAGTCATCAGCTGAGTGGTGTGGAAGGTCGTTTTCAAAGAAAACGGCCTTCCAACCCACTCCTCCAACCTGGAAGCGATGGCAGCTCTCACTCGCACCCCCGTTGCTCCGACCGCGCCAACGAGGTTTTCTTCTTCCTCCTTCCATGCGGCAATTTCCCTCCTCTTGGCAATAGCGCCCAGCACGGCCCTTGTCCTAGAGGAAACGGGATCCTCCGCTTCCCGGACCGCTGCGTAGACATCCGCCAGCTGCGGCGCCAGATGGTCGAGGGGAATAATCCTTGCGACCATCATTGCCGCATAGAAGGAAACCGTTTTATACGCGCAGCACACCCTGATTGCTACCCTTCTTTGCAGGGCCCGAACAGCCCGCCTGACCCTCTGGTCTTCCACAACAGCGCGCCACCACACCGGAGCACCATAAAGGAGCACGGAGTTGATCACGCTGCTGTAGAGGCGTCGCTTCTTTTCCCTCGGCCCGTGAAGGTTCGGAAGGATCTTCCCAATGGACCGAAGGATCCCCTGCACTTTTGGAATTAAGGCCTCGAAGTTGGGCCTGAAAGTCATACCTGAATCTAAAACTATGCCCAGGTATTTAACACTGGGCTTCACCGCAATACAAACCCCCCTGAGTCTGATCACAGGAGGGGGAGCAATCCTGCGTCTGCGGAAGGCAGAGGAAGGGAAGGCCATCGCTTCCGTTTTGTGCGGCGCCACTTTAAGGCCTAAACTCTCTATCTCACTCACAAGGACCTCGAGGTCCCTTTCACACGTTAACATCGCACTAGCCAGGTCTCGCCCCGCTGACAGGAGGGCCGTGTCATCCGCGTAGCAAACAACACGAGACCCCCCCGGCAGCGGGACTCGGAGGACCCGGTCGTAGGCGATGTTCCACAGTGTGGGGCCCAGGACAGAGCCCTGTGGGACCCCACACGTCACACTTACATTATGAACCCGGCCCTGTCCTCCAATGAAGGACAGGAGCCGATCCCTAAAATAATCTTTTACAATATTTACAATGTAGGTGGGGAAGCCACTTCTCTCCATAGAAGTTATGACCACTTCCCAGGGGAGCGAGTTGAACGCGTTACTAATGTCAAGTGAGACTAGAACGCCCACTCGACCACCACCCACGCACTCCTGTACAAAATTTTTCACTTCCTCAATTGCTCCGATAGTAGAAAACCCTACACGGAAGCCATGCTGTCTCGAAGATAGAATGTTTTCTGATTCAACAAACTCGCTCACCCTGGAAACCACTATTCTCTCAAAGAGCTTCCCCACCTCGTCAAGCAGGCAAATCGGCCTGTATGAGCCAGGCGTATCGTCACTATCATATCGTTTTTTAAGTAAAACTAACCTGGCCTTCTTCTACACACGCGGGAAGACCCCTCTTCTCAGCAGCATGGTGAAGCACTCTGCAATTCCCCGTCCACAGTTGATGGCCGCTTTTTTCACCACAAGGCCAGGAATCCCATCGGGACCCGGTGCTCTTCCAGAACCAATTTTCCGAGCAGCTCTATGTACCTCTTCGGTGGTAACTATAATACTGTCCGGATCATCCACGTTAGCATTTGGAGCAATTGGTCGCCCACCACTCGGGAACAAAGATGATAAAATTCTCAGCAAGAGGGAGGGGTCCAGTGCCTCAGTAAGAGGGGGGAGACCACGAGCTCTAAGCTTGTTCATGACAAGCTTGTATGGCCTCCCCCAGGGATCTTCCTCGATGGTAGTGAGGAAGTCCCTCCAGGCCGAAGCCTTGGCCCTCCTGATAGCACGGACCAGATTCCTTTTAGTCTTCCTCCTATTCTCCAGGCCATCCCGGATCCTAGCCTGATCCCCACCATGTTTGGCCCTCTGGTATCGTCTTCTTGACGCCATAGCCTTCCTTCGCAGGGCCGCAACTTCCGGCGACCACCATGCTACCGCACGCCTCCAGCTCACAGAAGATCTCACCCTCGACATAGCCGTGTCACACGCACTTACTAGTGTGTTATTAACCCACTTCACATTGTCCTCCAAACTGGCACCAAAGTCACGTGTCCAGTCAGCAGATACGACGGCTGCGGCGAGCCTATCCTCGTCCACAGCCCTCGTATTCCACCTAGGGAAAATTCTATCCCTACAGCAAAGGCTTCGGAAGCCTGTAGCCCCACGCCTATATTTAAACATAACGTACATATGGTCAGAAAGGGACTCGGCCTCATCCACTCTCCAATCCGATAAGCGGACGATAGCTGCCGGAGATCCCCACGTAAGATCTACAACGCTCGACCCTTGCGGCCGAACGCACGTGGGGTGGCCAACCTGGTTGCCCAGGCTTAGGTTAAACCTATTGGCCCACATACAGAGCAACTCACCCCTTAGGTTGCTTCTGCCTTCCGGATCCCATTTAGGGAACCGGGCATTGAAGTCTCCGGCAACCAGCCCTGGAAGAGCAGGATATGTTCCTAAGAGCTCTTCGAGCTCATCAAGGAGTCTACAAAAATTATTGATACTCTCGCTGGGGGGGAAAGTAGACAGAAACTACCAGCGAGTCCCCCCACTTAGCGGCCACAAAAAACAAACCCATGCGCACCAGGCTACAGATTCCTCCGCCTTTGCTCGCAACAATCGCAGCTAGGGGCGACCCCCCCCAGGGATGAGAGCCATTTCTCATCTCCGGGAGGGACCCACCAAGGCTCCGACACAATCGCGATGTCCGCACAAGTCTCTCTAATCCTTTGGCCCAATAAGTCCTGGGCACGTCGTGCATGATTAGGGTTGACTTGTACAACCTTAGCCATTAAGTTATTTACACTACACTACTTCTGATCTGCATGGAGGGGCAAGATCCCCCAGTTCAACCTCCATGTCAGCACACAAATCCGCACTGTTTGTATTTGTCACTATTTTATTTGCACTTCCGGGAGTGATATTGCCACGGCCCGACGTATCCTGTCGACCGGCAGCAACCCCCAGGATTATGTCTTTCCCTCTGATAGGCGGCACCAGTGGGCACTCCCAAGACCCAGCCCTGTGCAAGGTTTGGGAGCGTCCCGCCTCCACGCAAATCGGGCACTTGGGTTTTCCCTCACAGTTCTTAGCCACGTGTCCCGGTTCCCCGCACCTAAAACAAACGCCTATCCTGGCGTTCATTGCCGGACAAGATGCCGCCACATGACCTCTAGCAAGGCACCTGTTACACCTAAGGGGCCTGGGTCTGACCGGGAACACCCGAACCATTCCCCATCCCACTGAAATGCTGCCTTTGTTGATGGCAGCCTGGCATAGCGCCGTCGGGGCCATAACAGTGACCTCATACCGACCGCCCACCCCCAGCCGAATATCTCCCATGCTGATGAGATTCGGATCTATTCCCGCTCTACCCTCTAACAGACTACATCTAATCGCCGTTAGAGTGGTGGTAGGGTAGATATCCACCAACCTGATGGGGCTGGTGCGCTGAGGCCTGGCGATCTTTGCCTCCGGCAAGACCCCCCTCAGGGCCTGTGCAACCTTATCCGCCTTGGTGTTAGCATCCCTACCCCGGACCTGCCAGATGAAGGAGCCAGTCAGGCCACGTCTATAGGAACGTCCCTTCACCCCTATCTCCTCTAAGTTCACACAGGCCTCAACCTTTTTGAGGGCCTCTAAATACGACGCCCCTTCAGAGCAGGTCAGGGATACAGCAGCCGTCTCCCTTACCCTGTTCTTCTTATTCTTCTTCTTCTTATACTTTCTCTTCCTCCTTTGGTCATCTGCCACAGCAGGGCCCCGTTCCCTTGCACGAGAAGCGGTGGGGGCAACCCTCCCGGCGTCCGCCCGCACCGGTAAGGGTCCCGCAGTAGTCGCAGCAGTCCTATTCCTTCTTCTCACCTCTACAAATCCGTCCCTATCCGGGACAGAGGCCAAAGGTGCCGGCGTCGGTGGTAAAGGAGCAGCCCGCGGCCGGGCTGCAACCTGGGCGTAAGAGCCCCGTCCCCCCTTCAACTCGCTCAGCTCCTGCTGTATGGCTATTACAGCCTTTGACAACTCCGAGAGGATCCGCGTCGTTACCCCGCCGTCCGATTCCTCCCCTTTTCTAGCAACAGCCAGTCTCTCAGACTGGCTTACTGGAGCCACCTTAGCTGGAGCAATCACAGCACTGCCACTGTCCTTCTTTGACATTTTCTCAAGAAGTGCGTCCTTGCGCCGTATCTCCCGTCTAAGGCGCGCGCACTCGTCCTCCACCTGCTTCAGTCTGCAGCTATTCGCTTTAGCCTCAGCCCGCAGCTGCTCGAGGGACTCATGAATCTCAGGGCCGCAGTTTGCTCTGTGGCGAGCCTGCAGCTCCCTGGCCATCTCGATGATGCCCAAATGGCAACTCTTCATTTTGCCCGAGATCTCACCTTTGATGTTGCCGCAGGTTTTCCTCTTGACCTCGGCTTCTAACACATTGTCCAGGATCCTTTCTATTATTCTGCCAGTCTATAAATTGGAGACCGACGGTCCCTCCGGGGTGATACCATCCATTCCGGTTAGGTCAATCACCTCCTCCTCGGAAGAAGAAGAGTAGGCAATCGGCCTAGCCCTCTTGTGAGTCCTCGCTGGCATCGGGTCGGACTCCATATCATCGGTGCGCCTCATTCTGCACCCCTTCCCCTCCTCCAAGGAGCGTCCTCGTCTTCCTGACGCATTAGTCAGTTCGCAGGCCAGGTCGCCTACTCGCGTACAGCTTCCCGTAACCATGTCTAGAGTAAGGGCCGGGTCACCTACCCCATACTCATAGCACTCGTATGATGACGACGATAGGTGGCCTGCTCTACCACCACCTGACACCGCCGGTGTGTTGGTCTCCCTCCCACACGGGTTGATTACTGGCTTTGTACTATCCATATTTATTTTGTATAATGACACAAGCCAGCAGAAAGGAAAGGAAAAGAAGAAAGTAAAAGACAAGAAAAGAGTAGAAAAGAGGGGATCGAAAGAATTAAAGAAAGGAATAGCCACACAGAGAACATTCACACACCATTCATACCCTCCCTTTTAGTCGCCTCTTACGACAAGCAGAGAATACTGTGGGAGTATTCTACTACCCCCTACCCACGAGGGGGGCCCTGACGCAACACTGACGCAACCCTGACGCATCCCCGACGCTTTTTACTCGAAACGTATTTTTTCTGTACTATTACATAAGGTCGTATATGTAATTATATAAAACGACATAACGTTGACATAACCTACATTCTTTTGTAATTGCTTTGCAAGTAAAGAAACTTTTAAAATGAAACTAAAACACGCAATAAATATTTACAAAAATTTAAGTATCGATACGTAAGTTGTATTCAAAAATTTATATTTTACCTTAACTAGACATTTTTTAAAGGCTTAGAAACAATAGGATTCTTAGTTACATCCCATTAATTAATCCCATTTATTGTTATACTTTTTCAGGTTTTTTATGAAATTTGATCAATATACAAATAAAATTGCTAATCGATATTAACATGATAATGTTTATCAAACAAACAATATTGAAGGTTTTAGCAATTATTTGCATAGATACACTCTCTAAAAAAACAAATATATAAACACGTATTATCCTTATAAAAAATTTGTACTGACAAACATAAAATAAGTGTCGTATAAACGTGAAATAAATCTACCAATAACTCCTAAATCAGAAAAATATTATGTTATCAAAAACTATTGTTCGCCCATATGGTCTAAAACTTTTAAAAATACGTCGTTTTTTTAGAATTTAATCAGTTTTAGTAATGACCTACTTAAATAGATTTACATACTAAATTTATTATTGAATAAAATAATGATTTAAAAAACTTTAAATCAATACTAATATAAAACAATATAATAGCAAAATAAACAAAAATGTTTATTATTATAAAGATACAAAGTTGCTAACTTTATGGGTGGATTAATGTTATTCTTGAGTGACGCCATAGGAATCGCAGCTGAACCTAATTAGTCTCCTTCTAATGTATAGTAGATATTAGATTTTGACTGGAAGAATTCGAATTTTGGTAAAATATGTTTTGGCTACTTTCCCTGAACTCTTAAGTTATAGTACCACTCTCATAAACTCTGCAAGTCTCATCTGCAGAGTCCTTTGAACTACAATTTTTTCTAAAGCAATGAAGCCTAATATGTAACAAGTGCTTTTTTTAACTATCCATATTTAACAACTTTAAAAAAAATTTAAAAGGAGACTTTTTCAGCAACGAAACGTACTTTCAAAGAGCTATAAAACGACTGAAATCGATTCCATAAATAGACAATAGATATTCCTGCATGTATATAAACTTAGCTCGAAAGGCTCTAAGTTAAATATAGCGTTATGCGGAAATAACTTATGGGACAACCTTATATGTCGAGAATTCCCAACCTCTTCTGAAATTATTAGTGAAACTTTTAGACTATAGTAAAATAATAGTACCGTAGTAATATTATTAATAGCTGTGGCCGTGAAACCTCTAATAAGATTGTTAACTATTTTCAAAACATTAAATTGATCAAATAACAGCGAAACATGAGTTCTTTAAGAAATTAAAAATTCTGCTTGAAACGATTTATTGCAATGACTATGCTCTATTATTTAGTAACACTTTGTACCTAAGAGTAAATAAAACTATCGATTCACTATTTTTCAATTTGCGATGACTTTATATAAAATAAGGCGAAAGTGTGAAGTTCCGCCACAATTATAATATACGTATTGACTTTATTATTTCAGTTTAGATTCTCCACCGTATTCTTTTCATTCCGTATTCTATGTCACGTCATGGACATAGCAGGAACCCCTTTCTCCCTTCTACCTGTGATAATGTTAACACAGCAGAATGCGTGGAAAAATAGGTACGAGGAAAGACGCAATACGATGCTTTGATAGGGGGTTATTGTAATTATTGTATTTATAAACTGGTAATAATGTGAAGGAATATTCTTACGATTACAATGTATTTTCCTATTGCATTGTATTCAAATTAATAATACGAATTCTGTACATCGTATCCGTGTGGGATTACTTATATATGTTGTAACAGGAAAATTTGCACGAAGACGATCTTTGACGTCATATGCATCATATTAACTACAAATATGAAAACAGACGAATATTAAAAGCTAATTTTATTGAAACTAGCAAATGAGAACAAGCGATTCGTCGATTGCGCTAGCAACTTCGAAAGTTGTTGCCATAATGGAAAAATAAGTTAGCACTCTTCTGCCAACCTGCGAACAGCTCGGACTAGTCGAAATTCTTTACGAACTGTAACTTGTTAATTTGTAAATTTTTTTGGATTGTTAGAAGCGATATCGCCAGTGTTTTATATTAGATTCCCTAAAAGCATACTCTATTTCCGATTTGATAAAATATTCTCGATTTGACTTATTGATTTGTTTCCCTTATTAAATATATTATATTTTATAACTTTTATTATTATCTTTATTATTATTATTGATTATATATATTCCAATTTAATAATACTTATTATATCATTTATTACTATATTATTTTATATTATTATTTCTTTTATATTATTTACACTTGAATTACCTTTTACTGACTACGAGCTCAACCGAGAGTTTAAGTATAGTTTATTTTGTTATATATAACCAGTTAATTGTAAAATCAGTTATCAGTGTTTTCTGCAGTAGTCACGTAAGTTACCTCCTTCAGTCTTTGTTAATTCTTTTTCATTGAAATTTTGCAATATTTTATTTCATCTAACGACACCCTTCTTTTCTTGTTTCATTCTCCTTCTGCTATTCAAGTCTAAACAGATTGAGTAATTTGAATAACATTCATATTAGAAAAAACCAAACTGACGCTCAAGATTTATTTTGTCTTTTAATTATTAAATCTTGAATTGTTTAAACTAAGAGACCTGGCAGTCACTTGACTCAGGCCCTGCCAGGGAAAGGATTAACTTCCTTAGTCTTGAAAAGAAATAATTCCTGTCTCAATATATCCAGAGATAAGCTAATCAATGTACGGGTGTTGATATATAATATTTGTTTAATCAAATATCTTAGAAAAAAATCAATAGTTTTTTTATTGACTGTGCGCTTTTGATACTTAGTTTTTTATAATCCTTCTAAATTACTAATAAACATATTTAGTTCTTCATGGGATTCCAAGTTATTCGAAAGTTTTTCTTAATATTGTAAGATCGGGAAACTTATTATATTCTATTATATTCTTTGTATTAAAATTTGTTGCGATAAATAGGTAAGTTTTCTATTTTTTATCTTTTTATACCTTTTTAAATTGTGAAAGTAACAAAAGGAAAAATTTTCTAAAATGATTGAAAAGGTAGTCGAAATAAATTAACAAGTTTATTTTTTTTGTAAATAACATTAAAACGGTTTTCCATTAAATTAGTATGAACTTTTATTGACTGAGATAATATATAATCCATTGATTATGAAAGTGGCGTAGATCATTAGAAATGTTAAAATAAATGTTTCTTTTTACACGTTATTTTAAAAGATTTTAAATTTTACGGAATAAGTATTTTTTAAGAATTGAAATACTTATTTAATATATGTTATTCATTAAAATAGATTATTTTTAAATTCTTTAAAACGAAATTTTCCAATTATCAGAAAGCGAAAAACTTAAAACCTTCATCATTATCAGATGCATCTATATCTATTACTTATTCATTATTATTTATCTTTAAAATTCGCAAAGCATACTTATTAATATTTACTGAAATTTCTTACGTTTTTTGTATGTAATATTTTTTTTATTATAATAGAATCCTAAAAATGGTGTCATTAAGTGGCCGAACTTATCAAGAGGAACTGTTTTCTATAGAAGAAGAGCCGAATTTTTATAATCAACGAAGTGAAATTGCTACATTTTATTCTGGAAAAAAAGTTCTCCTTACAGGAGGTTTAGGATTTTTAGGAAGACTTATAATGGAAAAACTTTTAAGGTAAAAATGTTTCATATATGTCTACGCTCTCAATTTAACTTATACATTTCTTATAAGATTTTTATCATAAATTACAAATAAATTTTGATACTACTCACAATACAGTGGTCTATATTTTAAATATTTTTGAATGTATATGCTCCTGGAGGTTTTTATTGTTCGATTTAAATAAATAGGATATTCCTTGAGTTTAAAATATATAACTTCAATGTAACATTTGTCGCGCAGCAATGTACGCTTTCTATCTAAATAGCATAGAGTTTTTGTAAATAATGCTTATTTATTTTTGAAGTAATTGTTAAAAAAATTAGAAATTTTTTAGGCTCTATCTTTATAATAGTAACAATCCCTACAAATTTTTACAGATTTTCAGCTATTATTATTGTATAAGGATTTTTTTTAATTATTTATTATTCTTATTTTAATATAAAAAGCTTTTCTTAAAAATTTCAAAAAAGAGAAAAAGAATAAATAGAATAACTATACAGATTAATTTAAAGATATAATTTTTCCAAGTAAAATGTAATAGTAATCTAAATGCCTATAGCAGGGATGGCGAACATTTTCGGATGCGATGGTAAAATTTGGCTTATTATTGCTTTTAGAGTTATATTCGTGGGTCAGTAACTGAGTGAGGAGCTATGGAGAAAATCTCATTCTTTATTCTGAAAATTAAAGAATATAAAAATCAATGCATAATTCAATTCAGAGATCTTTGTGGATAAATGTTAGACGTGCGAGTTATAGGTTAGCAAACCTTGTCGAATAGTCTACCGAGTCACTGATAAATATCATAGCTACTTATACTATTTTATCTGTAGTACTTATTTACTAAAACTGTTGAGATTGTTAAATTTATCTTATTATAATATGTATAAGAAAAAAGAAAGTAGAAACTAAATATAACTCCTTTGCTTGGTAATAGTGTGCTATGTTGTAAAATAGCGGCGATTGAAATTATCACCTGATTTGTGGTCGTACCGAATCCCCTCGAATATTAGAGGGAACTGAAACCGAGAAAAGAACAAAAGGTTGATTGATGGGATAATCTATATATATAAACAACAAAGGAACAGATAGTAAGCAAGATTTTAGGAAAAAAAGCAAGATTTATAAAGTATGAGGCAAGATTTAAAGTAAAATGTAAGGTTTGATTTAAAATGTATGGTTTAAAATTAAGAAATGTATTCGTCTTAAGTAGTGTGTATACTAGTTATATTAAAATATATATAAATATCCTAATTTTTCATAATAAAAACTATTCATATGTATTTTTCGTACTTCTTAACAGAAGATCATCAATAGCAGACATTTCAAAATCTCTCAAAAAATAATCATCCTCTTTTGTTTTCGTTAGACACGTATATGTATATATATATATACGTCATTTCCCTTTATCGTCTATCGTCAAACGCTTAAAATCATTTCTTTTTTGTTTCTTTCTCCTTAACTTTTCTTCTCTTTTTTATTTCAAATCACGCCATCTCTGATAAAAATTAATACTATAGGAGCTCTGTTTTCAGTCACGTATTTATCAGCACGCACTCACATATAAAAACACACTCTGATGCACTCATACTTAGTTTGCTATTGTAGAAATATCTATATGTGCATTTTCAATAGTAAATGTTTTGTATTACTTAAATCTTTATTTCTTCTGTATTCATATATACACTCACATAAGACAGGAAACACTGATTCCTGTTAAGTCCAAAATTTTTTCTATAATAATGTAGGAGTTGCTACTAATTAAAAAAAATCCAAAATCGAAATAATGTTTAGATGACACAAGATACGAATATCTTTTATATTTATACGTTTTTGAAAATAATCTTCATCCTCTGAAGCAAACTTATTAGTACGTTTAATAGGTCTTTTGGCATTTTTTTACTCATTTATTTTTGTTTCACGATAATTATTCTTTCTTTTCTCTCTTTGCTCTTTTTTTCTCTTTTCTTCTATATATAAACTTATGTAATGATATTTTACTTTAATAAGAATATATTTTCTACCATAAATTGTTACTATAAATGAAATGCTATTTGTAGATGTTGTCCAGAAATAAAAACGATTTACTTGCTGATAAGAGAAAAAAAACAACAGGATCCGCAGACTCGATTCAAAGAGTATTTTAATGATGTTGTAAGTAAAGTTACGTAATTTGTACTAATTATTATGTCAATAAAAAATATCACCAATATTACAAGGTATATTTAAATTTTCAGATTTTTGATAGATTGAAGAAAGAACAAAAAGATGTCGAAAAAAAAATTATTCTGATAAAAGGAGACACGAGTCAATTGAATTTAGGATTGTCAGAGAAAGACCGCGAACGCATTAAAGATACCGATTTAATTTTCCACTGTGCAGCATCCGTGCGTTTTTTGGATAATATTCGTTTAATAGTTAATACGAATATTAGAGGAACAAGGGATCTCCTCTTGCTCGCACAGGAGATGGCAAGCTTAAGAGTACTGTTATCCTAATTAATTATTTAAACATTGGATTTATATAAAAATAAACTGTTCTTATTTTGTATTAAATTTTTTCTCTAGGCCTTTGTTTATGTATCAACGGCATATTCCTACTGCGTATATAGAAAAATTGAAGAAAAATTCTATAAGCCACCTTTAAAGACAGAAGACATAATTAATTTGACAGAGATTCTGAAAGAAGATCAATTAGATTTAATAACACCAAAGTAATAAAACGAGAATACTATTGCTTTTTTTTTAGAGCTAAGTCGATTAGCAAATTCGTTTATTTCATAGGCTACTTGGTAATTGGCCCAACACCTATGCATATTCGAAGGCAATCTGTGAAGACACTGTACGGCAGTATTCTAATGGAATTCCTGCTTGCATCGTTCGGCCATCCATTGTTGTCGCAACAGAAAAGGAACCAATCGCCGGTTGGATAAACAATCTGTATGGAATAACAGGTCTTGCTTTAGGAAGTGCGACTGGTGTTTTACACACGATATATTGTAATGAAAACCTTATTTGCGACCTAATTCCCGCCGACTATGTTGTTAACAACATTATTGCTGCCGCGTGGGACGTTGCACAAAAAGAGTAGGTATTTTCTTCTTTTCTAAAAAATCTCTTAAATTTACTTTTAGTTGAACTTTTAAAATAATATTTAGAGTGAATAAGAAAGAACTTTTATTGTAGGTACATACCACAGATTATTAATCTCTCTAACAGAAAAGACAAATATTTGCCTGTTAACGAAGAGATTCCAATTTATAATGTTGTTTCCTCAGTTCAAAAATCAATTACGTGGGGTATAATGGAAAATTATTTACAAAATCATGGGTCTAATGTTCCGACGAAAAAAGTTTTATGGTATTACTTCCTATGGTTTAACCATAATTATTCTTTTCATATTTTTTTGACAATTTTTTTGCACTGGATACCAGCAATTATAGTAGACTCAATAGCTTATCTTAGAGGAAGAAATCCAAGGTAATATCTGACAATATTTTAGATTAACAAACGATTTATTATTTGTCGATAAAAAATAACTTCATTAACTTTATTGTATATTTTTTAGATTACTTAAAATCTACAGAAATATAGAAAAGTTAAAATATGTAATGAATTACTTTACATTTACCGAATGGGAATTCACAAATGATAACGTTTTGAAATTATGGGACAAGCTATCTGTAGTCGATAAACATAAATTCTTTTTTAATGTTTCTGATATTGATTGGGAATGTTTTTTCAATACTTACGCTAAGGGAGTTCGAGTATATTTACTTAAAGATCCGATGGAGACGGTTGACGAATCAAGACCATATTATAGAAGGTAACTTTTTGACAATGTCTTTTTTATAACAAATATAATTATTACCAATTTATTATTTATTCATTCTTCTTATTGTTTATTGTTTCCAGATTAAAAATAGCTCATTATACGATAAAATGGTTGTTTTATTTCTTATTTCTTTGGATCTTCTTTTCGTTATTATATTTCCTTTTTTCTTCTGTAATTTCTTTCTAATAATCTGTGAAAAAAAACAATAAAGAGATCTTTTAAAATTCATTTTTATATAGAATAAGTAGAATTTTATAAGTTATACTTCTTTTAGCGCGTTAGGGAAAATGTGATGAGAGTGTAAATTTTTTCACAGACATTTTACAAATTTTTACACATACATTTTACAAATATTTACATGGTAAATATCGACACCACGAAGTTTGTCGGTATTTACAATTCGCGGCTAAGCGATTTTAAATTTACGGCATAAAGTCGTCTTTTCTTCTTCTTCTCCTTTTTTTCTCTTAAGCGGGTTACCCATCCAAGTACTAATCGTACTTAGCGCTGCTTGACTTAAATGATCGAGCGAGAACAGTGCTGTAACCGTGCTATGGCCGTTGACGCATAAAGTAATTTGATATATTTCCTTTATATTTAATGTGGACCGATATCTTTATTTTTATATTTTCGAAGTTATTCTTTTTATTCTTTATTATATATATATATATCGATATATATATATCGATCGATTGAAAATATTTTTTTTTTCTTTTTTGAAGTTATTTAGTTGACTTAATAGAAAAGAATAATGAGTAGCTTATCTACTCATATTTTCAATCCTCCTCTTTTTTACCTGGTCACGCTATAAATATATATATATATATATAAGACAATTTCTTTGTCTTGGTAATGATGGTAACGACGGTTGAATAATTAGTACAACGGTTGATGCTAAGTTTAAACTGAATCAACAATATGTACAGCTTTCTTTTATTATGATTAAAACGAATATAGCTTAAATCAATACACATAGATTATAACAAAAATATCTCTACGAGTTTACTTCTTGTCTCACGTAGTTACGACCCTCAAGTGCCACGGCCAGGCGACTTGAGCTTGGTCTGAGTGTAAAGCAGCTCCCTCTAGCGAGTCGCCTTACAGTTTGGATTTATCCCCGAACTTACATATATATAATGATATTTACTCTTTTATTAAGTAATTAAGACGTAATTGCGATTCTCTATAACATTAAAAGATTTATTTATAATACTTAAACAGTTACCTTATAATTTAACAAATAATTTACTAACCTATAACAACAAAAGAAACAAAACTTAAATCCTTTACTTCTAGTGTCTTCTATCATCCGAAACGAATTGTAATCTCTCCCTCCCAGAGGGTATCTACCTTCTTATATAGCTAAATATCAGGTGCCCGTCCCGAACTCTGCTTGTCAGTGACGCGGCAAATATACATTAAAGAAAAGCTTTTTTATATGTGTGACGTGGTTTTCTTTAGATTTATTTATATAAAACTAAATAACTTAAATAAATAAATGAGAATAAAAATATAATAATAAAAAAAAATAATATTCTTACATCAAAAAATATTATCGATCAACAAGCAAGGAAGACAAACAGGTTTATTTATCAACTATATTCTATGTAAAAATAAAATTAATAATAATAATACCAGTAATATTATAATAATAACAATAATAAAAAAAAAACAAGCAAAATTAAAAATAACAAAAAAAATTAATAATAATAATTATATAAATAATAATAATAATATGTAGTCATTGTGATAAGTAATCAGTACTTAATTATAAAAATATTAAGAGTGTAGCATAAAAGAAAAGAAACTGATTGTTCAATGTGAATTTTTTGTGATTGTTTTGAAGTTATACTTCTTTTTCAATACTAAATAACGAGCGTAGCCTGACGAGCATTTCCTTCAGAATTTGTGAGACAATAAACGTAATTACAATTTATGTACCATTTATAAAGATTATAGATTCTTAGCGTATATTCGAAATACGCGGCTCAATCAATTCGAAAATATTGAAAATAAGGAAATTTTCTTATCGTCCCTCCCCTCTTTTTAAACCGTTGCTAAGCACGCCCTGCAGGGCCTATTAAACAAAGCACTCGTCCTATTCTTCCACTAGACGCCTACGACGATACGTCTTAGATGAGCAGCGAAGAATATACTAAGAAAGCGACGAACAAAACGATTTAGGCTAGAACGAAATAAAAAAATTATAAGTATTTCTTATACTTCCATAAACGAGGTGAACCTTTTTGTTGAATCCGTATACAAGCGAAGCGAGCAAGAGGTGAGATACATGTTTAATTTCGTTTTAAAACCGCAATTACTTATTATGTTTAATTTATTAACCAGAGCTTTTAAGCTACAAGGCTTTTTGTCTGACGAGCCAATATAGTACTGTACTTTGTATTGACTTAACAAAGAGTTTTTTTTTCTTATTTGTTGTTTTATTTTATTTATTTTGTTAATAATTGTATTTTATTTAAATTGTATTTATTATCTTTATTTTATTAAAGTTTTTATTAAAGCTATATTTTATTTTATTTACAAATGTAGAGTATATATTGGCATTCGCGAAAATAGTAGTTATTTCATATTGAATACAATGAAGATGGAGAAGTAAATGTTGTGTGACTTAAGTTTTTAGATTCACTTAAGATTGGCCAGAAAATCGAACAGAAAGTTTCTAGACAAGTTGCGATTTAAATTAATAAAACAAAAGTGCTGATTGGACGTAGATCTTCAACTATTCTTCTTAGCAACAATACAAAAATTAAGATTAGACGTTCACATTTATCTATAGTTTAAATTTAATTATTTATTATTAATTATTTACAATTTACTTATTTTATTTTAATTATTTTGTATACTTTAATTATTTAATTTTGATGTTTATATTAAACTATTTTCTCTTGCAGCATTCTTATTGACCAGGATCATTACACATTTAAATTTCTGTTTAAGTTTTAAATGTGCCTAAAACTAATGCAAAGAAATGTAGAGATTATCGTCTATGTAGAAATAGGTATAAGGAAAATAAGGAAAATAATGTGGAAAAAAAGGAAATTATAATTCAAAACATTCTAAGGTTCATTGGCTGCAATGAGATAGGAAGAGAGAAAGGAAGAGAGATAGGAAGGGAGAAACAGTTAGTGTTTAAATCTAGTAGGAGTGACAGGTGGTGTTTAATTCTCGCAGGAATTACAGTCTTTAAATCTGGCAAGAGCATTTTAGAAGTTTAGTAGAAAAATCTTGTAAATGAAATTTAATTAAAAACGTATTAAGATTAGCATCGATTAATAGAGAAATGGGTGCATGAATTTTTAATTGTTTATTCTCTTATTTTTAGGTCAGTTGACAACGTGTAAATATAGTAAGATTATTAACCTAACCTATTATGTTTAATAAAATAACTCTTATTTTAGACGAATCTAATTGTGGTTCTTACTCTCAACAAATTAAGGATAACAACACATATTATAAATCAACAATTAGTACGTTTGTGGAAAACAAAGGAGACATGGCAAAGCTACTATTTGAATTAGAACTGGCAGCTGATACAGATCAAAAATCTAACGTTGGTATAATTAAAACAATAACAGATGTAGATGGAAAAAAATTCTTGATACCACAATGTTACCAGTCTTATAAACAAAATCCAGAATTATCGAAACGAAACGAATTTAAAAGAGTTAAGAAATCACTAGAAAAACGTAGCCAAGGAAGAAATGTTTGGATAACATTAGACGATGAAATTTTAAAACTCTATAAAGATGAAATATGAAATACATTATGATATACAATGATTTTTTGCTAGAAGATATTACTAACATAGAACATAGCACAAAAAACGTTCCTGCAACACAGATAGACGAAAACTTAATGAAACTTCTTGAAAAGTTATGCGAAAAAGAACATACACAGGAGAATAAAAATAAAAATTTAAATAAATTCTCTAGAAAATTTGTGTGGGATAAAACTGAAGGAAAGAAAATTAATGCAAACCAATGGTTACAAATATATGAAAGTGAATGCAACAGATTAGACATAAAAAATGATTCTAAAAAAAATTAAAATTTTAAAATTATTTTTAGATGACACAATAAAGGATTGGTTCCACTCAATGTTAATTAGAAATTCATTAAACTCTGAGTGGACTACATGGAAAAATAATTTTTTACAAACATTCGCAGATAGAGGATAGTCATCTGTTAATTATGCTTGAAATTACAAGTATCTAACTGGTTCAATCCTTGAGTATGCATTAAAAAAAGAACACTTACTACTGGAAATATATAAAAATATGGATAATAGAACGTTAGCTGATTTGATTGCTGACGGACTACTAACATTTGTAAGAAACAAAATTGACAGACAAGAGATTAATAATTCAGTTGATTGATTTAGTGAACTAAGGAAATATGAAAACACTACTGGGAAAAATTTAAAAAAAATAAATGAAAATAGACCAAAAGTAATAAAAACTAAAACTAAACTGACTTTGAAACAGCTATGTAAAATTTGCGAAAGTAAAGGTAAGAAAAAAAGATATCATCCTAAAAATTTGTGTTGATTTAAAGAAGAAATGACTAATGATAAAATAAACTATTCCATATTATAAATCGACACTTTCGAAGATCGAAAAAAACTAAATATTCCCCCGCTGATTAAAATTAAGGATTTACTAAATAAAACAATTGAATGCACAGATATTTATGATCCTGGTTCATACATAACACATAAATTCCAAATTAGTAGAAATAAAAATTTTGACAAAAGACAACTTTAGTAGCTTAATAAATACAATTAGCGGTAGGGGAAAAACTGATTGCACAATAACATTAAATGCAAATATACTAAACAAAGAAGATAAAATTAATGCATTTGTTTATAATAATGAAAATTTTAATCACGATATGATATTAGGACCAGACACTATAGATAGATTTGGATTGACCAATGATAGGAATTTAAATATTCAAATAAAAAAAGAAATAAAAAAAAAGGTAGAAAAAAAAGAAAAAATATCAGAAGATATGTTGATACCAAAAGAGATAAAAATTAAAAACAATAATAAAATTAAGATACAGGAGAAAGGAAAAATAAAATTGGAAAATGCATTCACCAAATTTCAAGTAAATTTTAATGAAGGTATTAATATAGAAGAATTTAATATAGATATTGATCATTTAGATACTGATCAAAGATGTACAGTTATAAAGCTATTAGAGAATTATAAAAGCATATTTGCAAAAGACAAATATGACATTAGTAACGTCAAAAATTACGAAGCATTTATAGACCTGCAAACAAACAAGTATTGTTCAAAGAGCAATACAAATGTTCATTAAAGGACAGAGCGGAAATTAAAGGCCAAGTAACTCATTTATTAAAACGTCATCTTATTGAAGAATGTTACGGCCCTTTTGCAGCTCCAGTAACACTAGCTTATAAAAGAGAAGAAGGAAGAAAAAGTATACTGTGCGTTAATTTTAGAGATCGGAATAAACTGATAGTGCCTCAATTTCAACCGTTTCCCTAATTTAAGATCTAATGGTAAAGACTGTATATTGCAAGTTCTTCACAACACTCGATATAAATTCAGCCTTCTTTTCCATACCATTGAGAGTTCGAGATAGAGAAAAAACTGGGTTTGTGACACAAAAAGGTCATTACCAAAGGACGGTTTTACCGTTTGGATTAAAAACATCTTCAGCAATTTTCCAAAGAATCCTAGTAAATATAATGAGAAAACACAACCTATCAAACTTTGTCGTGAATTACATAGACGATATACTGATTTTATCAAAGACTTTCGAAGAACATGTTGATAATTTAAAACAATTATTGGACGCTATTGTAGAAGAAGGATTTAGACTAAATCTTACAAAATGCAGATTTGCAGCAAACTCAGTGAAATATTTAGGTCACTTTATACATATTTTTTTATAAATATATTTATAAAATTAAATAAAAAAATGAATAAAAATATATTAATAAAAGAAAAATAATTGGCTTAGATTAGCGAATATTATTGATCATCAAGCAGGGTGGAGGGAACAGGTTTCTTTATTAACTATAGTCTATGTAAAAATAAAATTAAATATAATAATAATGATAATGATAAAATAATAATAATAATAATAATAATAAAAATAATAATAATATTAATAATATGTAATCATAGTGATATTGGATCTGTAATTAATTATAAAAATATTGAATGTGTGGCCTAAAAGACTGAAAACGTATCGTGCATTGTAAATGTAATTATTTTTTTTGAAGTTAAACTTCTTTATCAATACTAAATAACGATCGTTGTCTGATGAGGATTTCTTACAGAATTCGTGATGCTCTCAAAGTAATAAAGATTTATGTGCAATTTGTAAAGATTATGGATTCTTAACAAATATTCGAAATTCAAGTCTTAATTATTTTAAGAATATTGTGAATATCGAAATATTGTTATCGCACCTCCCCACTCCTCAAGGCGCTCCTCTCTCTTAAACCTCACTTCTAAGCACGAGCTGCTATGTCAATTAATAAAAACATTTATCCCATTCTTACAATGGTTTATTTTAATTATTACACACGGTTGCTATAAATATTAAATAAACTGCGAATATTTTCAAAAATATCCTTAAAAATATTTATTATTTGTGAATATTAGAAATAAATATCTTCTTT
>QUOG01000135.1:0-25383 GCA_010416905.1 Polistes dorsalis
GAAGTTGATACTTATTTGGTAATAATTTTAGAATCAAATTGCACACCCTTTACATATTTATATGCTTGCTAGTGCTAGCTGTACTTTTGTGTATTCTTATTCGCTTTAGCAGAACTTACAAGTTTTTAATCAGAATGATTCAAAATAGCTTTTCCTTATATAATTTGACTATTTAATTATTATATATACCGTATATATATATAAGGTATATTGTTTACAGTTCTTATAAGGATGATTTCTTGGAAATATAACTGCCTTGAGTTTCTGCAAATAAGAGAAACAAAATTATCAGCTAATATTCACTCTTATTTTATTGGCCTAATGAAAGCTTCAAAATTTGAACTCTAACCGTCTCTACTTAGCAAACTCCCAACCGTTTCTATATTTTCTGTCCCGTTATTAACGTTCCCGAATCTTTCCAAGCCTAATACGCCTGCGCGTCTAAACTGTAAGACAGAAGCTAATTTAAATTATTAGTAAAGGTGACTAATTATAAATAGTAATATTTCGTTACATTACCCCTCCCGGGGTAAGGAAAACCGAGGGATAATTTACTAGCTTTCTTGATCATCACACATCAATGGTACAAGTTTCGTGATGTGAAACAGTGACTCTGATTTTTTTCGGTCTGTCTGTATTTTATAAATACTATTTGAAATCCTTTCTATAATTTTGTACGACCCTATTTTTAATACATCTAGTTTTTTCCTGTTTAACCTATGATTATTTTCTACATATACTAAATCTCCTATATTAAAATCGTGATGTCTTCTGATTTTATCAAATATGATGAGATGATTAATCTATATTTATTAATAAGAAGTAAAATTAATTATGCTTCATATAATTTAATAGACTTTTTATGAATGATAAACATGAAAAAAAAAATCACGATTTAGAAAAAGAATGTGTTAGAAGTAATAATTAAGATTAGAAAATAATGCCAACCGTTGATATATCCAGACAAAGCCCCAGATTCGTCGCTAAAGAAGTTCCATAAAAAATAAAGATGTAAAGTTTATTTAGATTAGATGAATTGTTGAATTGTTGAATCGATGTATTATAGAATCGACGTATTGTTTAATCGTTAAATCGTTAAATCGATGATTATAATCTATATTTAAAACTAAAAAAGAAAATTAATCATGTTTAATATCATTTAATAGATTTTTCATGAATAAAAAACTTGAATAAACATAATCAAGATTAAAAAAATGAATATTTGAGAAGTAATAATTGAGATTAGAAAATAATAATGTAAGATTTACAGAATAGAGATATATATATTTATATATAATGGTAAAAGTAAAATAGTATTTATTAATAAATACTTAACAACGTATAATGTTTGAAAGAATTAAAATGGTAAGTATCTGTAATCTAATGATCTAATGCTAACAGTAAGTTCTAAGTGTAATTCCCTACTTCTGAAGACAACAGCAAGGAACATCTGAATCCGATTCGTCGTCGCCTATCGTAATTCTTCACCGTTTCCCGTTGTCTTTCGTACCTCCCGTTACACTTATCACTACTCAATTATTATCGAACTCACAGAAAACACGCCCCCAGTCCCTCCTGTCGCCAACTTATATCCTACATCCCCTTCATCGTCTCCCGTTGTTTCTTGTCATCTCTTTGGAAACTTCCCGATCATTCCAAGCCACGCGCAAAGGCTTTACCGGTATTTCACATTATCGAGAACGTTCGGGAGACTTCGATGTAGCTATACAAAGGCGACAAGTCCAGGTGATGTAACCTTAAACCTAAACTAACATTTTTATCTAACGCTCTTCCTTTTTCCCGACCGGATGCATTCTTTCATTTCTTTCAATCACTCTACACTGATATACCATTCTCACATTCGTATCTATACTTCTTCAACAATTCAAAACCCCTCACTCGGCAGTTCTGACAAAATGTATTTGTCCTCAGATATGCAACTAATCATACCACCACCACCAAAAAAAAAATTTTCACATCTTTCCTTCCTCGTCTTCACGGAAGATTTCTCCGTCTTCTCGGGTCCATGGTTTCATTGAATCAGCCGCCGTAGACGTCGTGTAGGGGCCTTCATGTTCCCCCAATTTCTGCTCCAGATAACGATCGTTCCTCAAAACTTTACTCACTTCATGTGGCCCCAAATACTTCGGATACAACTTTAAACCGGGTCCAAATTGTGTCCGTCGGAACGCAACCAGATCACCCACACCATACCGCGTTGCGACAAATCTCTTTCTGTTAAATGACCTCCGGTTTTCTTAATGAGCTTTCAAGATAGCTTTTTTAGCATATCTCAGACACTCCTCCCGGTCTGCCTCAAACATCTGTCTCCACTCGTCCTCTATCGTCTCGCGTATGGCCAGCTCCTCCCTGATTCTCATGTTTGTACCGAACAACAACTTGAACGGTGTCGTCTTGATTCTCTTATTCGGTGTAGCGTTTAAATATCGCTGTAAGAGTTCGAGATAGTGATACCAGTCCTCAGGTTTCGGTGAGGCCATCTTTGTCAATAACGGTATAAGAGTACGGTTAACCCTTTCTACCTGCCCGTTACCACTCAGCATTCCGGTAGTTATTCTAATGTGCTCGATACCTTCCTCCTCGCAATACTTCGCGAAATCATTGTTAATACATCGTGAAAGCAGTCCCCCTGTCAGAGATGATACTCTGCGGATTTCCAAAGACATGTGTTTGCTTCTGTAGATGTCGTAACACCGCAGCCGTGTCCGTAGACTTAGTCGCATACAGCCATACAAACTTCGAGAATTCATCCACCACCACAAAGATATACTTGTAACTCTTCTTAGTGGAGGGGATAGGCCATAGGTGGTCAATATGAAAAGTGTATAGGGGAACCTCTCCCTTGTCAATAGGATGCAGCCATCCTTCCAATTTTCCATTCTTTTTCTCAGCTACAATACACTTGAAGCAGTTTCGCACTACCCTCTCCGCAACATTGCCTATTCCCTCGAACCAGTAATCCCTCTTCACTAGCATTACAGTTTTATCTACTGCAAAATGTCTCGTTTTATATGCTCGGCGAACGATTTGCGCCTGTAATGCCCTCGGTACTACCACTAACACATCACAATTCACATTCTTATACAAAATTTCGTTCTTTATAACATAATCGCTTAATCTATTTTCCTTAACACTACACATCATTATACGCAGACTTTCGTCTTCATGCTGTGCCCGCCTTAATTTGGCTATGAGCCCGCGAATGAACATAACCGTCGGCAAATGATTACGACTCAGCGCATCAGCGTGCACCATTTGTTTACTTGTCCTATGTTCGATCGTATATCGGAATTCCTCGAGGAGCAAAGCCCATCTCGATACACTCACGCACAAATCCCTTTTTCTCATGGTGAGTGAGAATGCACGACAATCTGTAACTATCTTAAAATCTATTCCTAATAGATACACTCTAAATTTTCGCAATGACTTAATGATCGCAAGTACCTCCAACTCATAACTAGGATATTTTTCTTCGGCCGGAGTAGTCTTTCCGCTCGCGTAACATATCGGGTGAAACATATCATCGGTATTGTCACGCTGCATCAAGATCGCCCCGTATCCCTTACCAGACCCATCCGTATGAAGCTCTGTTTCGGCATTTACCCTGTATAGTCGCAATACCGGTTTACTGCACAATATCTCTTTAGGTTTTTTGAAGGATTCTTCCTCCTCATGGCCGAACTAAAATTCCATTTCTTTTCTCAGTAGGTTAGACAACGGTCTCGCAATAACCGAATACTGTAGCACAAACTTGCGAAAATACCCCGTCAGTCCGAGAAAACTTTGTACACCCCTACGATTAGTCGGCCTAGGAAATATCGCAACAGCCGCCGTCTTAACGATTGAAGGCTGTACCCGACCGTCCTCGATAATATGACCCAAATACTCCACGCGCTTCCGTAGGAACTCACATTTTATCCAGTTGATTACAAGCCCGAATTCGCTCGCTGTCTTTAATACCAACGCCAGACTATCTATCCCGTCTTCAACACCGTCGGAAGGTATAATTATGTCATCTAGATAGGTTAATACTTTTTTTGAAGCTATCAGGTCTTTAAATACTAGCTTAATAAACTTTTGAAAAACAGAAGATAATTTACCCAACCCAAACGGGACCTTTAAAAATTCACAGTGGCCGTTCGGCACCACGAATGCCGTGTATTTTCGACTACTCTCATTTACCGAAACGTGTAAAAACCCATTCTTTAAATCAATCGTGGTAAACACGCGTGAACCCTGCAAAGCGTCCAACTGATCCTCAATCAGCGGTAACGGATACTGATCCTTTATAATTTTATCGTTTAATTTCCGATAATCGATGCACAATCTTCCCGACCCGTCCTTCTTCCTGAATAATACTACCGGGCTAGCATAATCGGAAAACGATGGTTGTATTATACCGTCTGCCTACCATTTATTTATTTCAGCATCTACTTCGGCCTTTTCTTTTAGCGATAACCTTCTCGGACGCGCGTAAACCGGTTCTTCGTCTTTTAAAATAAAGTTCATTTCCAGACCTGATTCGCAGACTTTTTCTGGTCGATAATTTGCTATTAAAGCTTCCATTTTTCCCTTTTGCTTCGCGCTTGTAATATGAGATAGATCTATTTCGTTACACTCGCTAATCACATCCATTTTAAAAATCTCGTGTACCTCACCGTTCATCACCGGACTTTCCTTCGTATCGCAGATGGAGACTTTACCCGCGTCAATTACTACGTTTACTACCTTTCTCAAAAAATCGTTACCGATAAGCAAATCATAATTCAATAAATTATCAGAAACTACATGCAACCTAACCGGATACACCATCTTATCAATAGTGACCGTCGCTTCTACTTCGCCATACGTACTATTTAAGTCAGAACCCACGCCTTTAAATCGCAAAATTTCCTTACCCAATTTTGGTGCGCCAATCTTAAAATATTGGTTCGCTGTAATTAGACTCAGGTCGCTACCAGTATCTATCAACGCCATAACATTACTGTCTCCTAATTGCACTTCTTTAACACACTTTCCGTCGGCTTCTGCATCCACATTAAACACTTGGTTCGGCGTATCCCGCGGCTTGATGTCCTTCTGACAATTCTTTGAGACATAGCAGAATTCACCACACTGATAGCACTTCACGCTCGTGGTCCTAAATAGACACTCTCGTCTCCGATGACCCGACCCTCCACAGTTGTAACAGCTTCCACCGCCGGTCCTCGTAGATGATCCACGTGACAGTTCCCCCGTTTCCTTGCGTTTATGCATCTTCGGCGTCTTCGATTTTTTCTGCAGCTCTTCTTTCATTGCCTCATACAACGTAAACTTCTGTTTCAGCTCACTAATCGTCGTTGCCCCGTATATGATCATTTTATTAGATATTATATATCTTCTATACCATTCACAATGTACTGTATCGTACTTGCCTTGTCCAGTCCTCTTTGAGCAGCAATTTCGCACATAGTGGAGATGTATTCTTGATAGGATTCTCCAGCTTTCTTTGTTCGTTTCCTAAGTAACTCGTGGAAAATATATGCACTTGTCACTTCCGCAAATTCGTTCAACAATGCCTTCCTAAGCTGTTTCCACGACTTACCACATTTCTCGTACCGCACGAACGATCTCGCCGATCCTCGCAATAGCCGTCTACAATATATAATTTTCCGAGTACTATCTCATTGGCATACTTCCGCCATATCTTCGAAATCTCTCATCCAACGCTTAACGCTAAGCGTATCGTCGCAACTAAATGCTTGGAGCGACTCTTCCACGTCTTTAAAAGTTATCATCTGCATTGCCTTCGTAGAAATTTCATCCTCACTACTTTCCGCTTCTTCCTCTTCGGAATCATCGTCATCATCGTCATCATCGTTTTGCCGCAGCTTCTTTTCCCTAGCTGCCCGCAGGCGTTCCGCAAGTTCTTTCTTCTTACCTGTCGACCGTAAGCCCATCTCCTTCAATTTGGCTCTAAAGTCCAGATACCTCATTTCACTAATATCTGGTTCAGACGCCACAATTGTCGTATCTGCCAGATCTTCTTAAGATGACCTTCCCGACTCCATGGTAAACTTATTCACTTTCACTGCCTTAGACTTATAGATACTCACAAGCTCGTTACTTCGATTCTATCCCGGCTGAGCCCCAAAAAATGTAAGATTTACAGAATAGAGATATATATATATATATATATATATATTTATTTATAATGGTAATAGTAAAGTAGTATTTATTAATAAATACTTAACAATGTATAATGTTTGTAAGATTTAAAATGGTAAGTATCTATAATCTAATGATCTAATGCTAACAGTAAGTGCTAAGTGTAATTCCCTACTTCCGAAGACAACCACAAGGAACACCTGAATCCGACTCATCGTCGCCTATCGTAATCCTTCGCCGTTCCCCGTTGTCTTTCGTACCTCCCGTTACACTTATCACTACTCAATTATTATCGAACTAATAGAAAACGCGCCCCCCAGTCCTTCCCGTCGCCTACTTATATCGTACATCCCCTCCATCGTCTCCCGTTATTTCTCGTCATCTCCCAGGAAACTTCCCGATCATTCCAAGCCAAAGGCTTTTTCGGTATTTCACATTATCTAAAACGTTCGGGAGACTTCGATGTACCTATACAAAGGCGACAAGTCCAGATGATGTAAACTTAAACCTAAACTAACATTCTTATCTAACGCTCTTTCTTTGTCCCGACCGGATGCATTCTTTCATTTCTTTCAATTACTCTACACTCATATACCATTCACACATTCATATCTATACTTCTTAAACAATTCAAAACCCCACAATAATAACCGATGATTTATCTAGACGAAGCCAGATGTTTCGGTAACAAGGTTCCAGAAGTAATAAAGATGTTAGTTCAAACTTTTGACCATGACAATATTTTAATTGAAACGCAAATCCTCTTCTACCGAATTGACCGAAAGTGTGTTAATGATTCTAACAACGTACCGAGTACATTTTTTTCTCAACAAGATTTTTTGCATTGATTTTAAATATAACGATTTAATTACTATTAAAGCATTCTATACGATTGCATACAAAAAATGCAACATTTTCTAAAACGAACAATGATTCTTGATTGCATTGCCCGCAATCGCACCTAAAGCTCTGAAAATCAAAGTTTAATTAATGCAAGTCGTAGCGTACTTCTGTTTACTTATTATGTCAATAATACTAAATATATTATAATCGTTTTATTATTCAATTATTTTAACTACGTATTTTAAATATTCTGGAATCGTGCTACTATGTTTTGTATGCTTTCATTATTAATAAAAAATATTATTCAAAAACTCTAACCACAAACTTGTAATCTATATAAATAGAAAAATAAAATAAAAACGAACAAATATTACGTAGCATTCTATCTTTAAAAGAATAAATTCCATCGCGATAGGATTATTTTTGCAGAAATACGGTAATTGCCTTAATACTTAAAGGAAGGAATACATTGAACGACCGACACCTTGTATCAGTACACCGGTGGTTTTCATGTCGTTGAAAATGCACTTATAGGTTGATGAGGAATAAGGGTAGGTGATAATAAATTAAAATATATTTTTTAGCCTAGTCAGTAATAATAAGTACGATTTATTTGGCTCGTTGCAGGGAAAAGCCTTTCGGCATAAAAACCCTGGTTGAAATACATTTGATGCTGATGTGTCGCTTGCTTGCCTATCGGCAGCTATCGCTGATGATGTTAATCCAAAAGCAGAATATAATTCTGACCACGTGGCTTTTTCTCTTGTTCCCTTGTTCCACTGATGTAATAGTAGCGCAGAAGTGTAGTTCTCTTCGAAGTGATCGCTCACAGGTCTCGTGGTAGAATCATGGTAAAGCGTGAAAGCACGCGGCTTTTATAGAAAAAGACGGTGCAACGCGCGGACCAATTACCGAAAGGCTAGAAAACGTAGCGTTCGATGCATATGATTGGAATAATAGAAATAGTGCAAAACCGCGTGATAGGGGACACAAGCGCTCTGCAAGGAGTTTGATGTTTTTTGTCCCTATATCTCGGCGATTGTTGATACGTCTCGAAATGTCTCGGAACGATTCTCACTCACTCGCTTGCGTAGGATTAAGCAACAGAATAGATAAAGCATTAATGAAAAACTAAACAAAGTAAAATATTTATAAATTACCATTTCAACAATTAAATAGAATAGACTGTGTTTGGAATTACTTATGTAAATAAATACCAAAAGAACTAAAATGAATTTAAATTAAAAACATTTAAACAACAATTGCAACTCGTAGTTAAATATTTATTTCGAAAAATAATTTCATTTACTTTACAATTATATAACGATACGAGTAGTAAACATTTTCTAATGCATCGAGCGATCCATTTGAAAATTGATGCTTTTCTAAAAGTAAAGAAAAGAGGGAAAGAAATATACTTGGACGTATGTATGCAGTTTTATATACCACCATTGATTAGTATAATTTCCGTGGAACGATGGTGAACGTCTTCCTGAAACCATAAAAAGAATAAGAGATTATGATTGAAATTTTTGTTAAAACATCGATAAATATATTATCATATAATTCTAATTACAGATCTTTTTACCTAATTTTAATGCATTCACGTCATCGATAATGATTGCATGTACCTGTAAATCAAATGAAATTTGATTAGATTACAAAATTTGGTAATGAAATGTTTTATAATTACAGATCGGAAACTTTAAAAAAGTAAAATAAAAAGATTACATTAGTATAATATAAAGAAAATCAAATATTTGAGTTTGTGTGTACGAGAAACCTACACTTATGTAAATATGCTTGTATGTGTGTATATGTGATAAAAGTCAAATTTAACACGAAAAAAGCAATCTTTGAATACATAATTATAAAAAATAATTAATTAGAGCATCATTAGAGATGGTAGTAATTATCGATACCATGGAAAAAGCTTGAAATTAGAAGAAATATTGTTAAGTATCATTGGTGAGATTGGCGGGACGCAGAGATATATCGATATTATATTCTCACAGATATCTAACGAACTTTTCGAAATTTCGTTTTGAAAGCACTCACGTATGAAAATCTTGTGCTTAACTATAGTTTGATATATAATAGAAAGGTGTAAAATACTTTTTAAATACATGGATTAAACGATATTATACAGTACGTTGGAGCATATACACTTGACAGATTTCCAATGAGGTCGCTGTGACATATTACGAGGGGGTCAACCTGCAAGGAAACGTAGGCAGAAGTTTTTGCATTTTTTCCATCTATTATAGAAAAATATCGAATAGTTAAAAATAGGATGTAAAAACATAACAATTATCGAAATATATACTTTATAAAGTCAAAAAATATAAGTTAATGATTAAAAAACTTTTTTTAATTACCTGAGAATAACGGGACGACAATGCTACTTTGCGACCTCCACGACGGCCAAAAAGAACTGAACGCTGATTAGCTAATTATCTTTGGTCTTACATTTCAGACGTAAAGTGACCAATCAGAAATTCCCAATTACCATACAGAAATGTATTTTACGCACACAAGATTGCCCCGTCACACGTACTAGCTATAGCTTTCTTTTCTTCATGATCACACTAGCTAAGCTTGATATGATAATTTATTTATTAAATAAATAAAAAATGTATTCTATTTTTCTATTTAAGATACACGTATCTTGTTAATATTTAAAAAATAACGAAAAAAATAAAGACAATAAAAACTATAAACCTTATCACACTAAACAAAAATATACACATAATTTATTTTTTAAATAAATCAAAAATCTATTTTATGATTAATTCGAAATATCAAATACATAATTACTAATATAAATATTCAATTATTAATTATTATTATCTAATCTATTTTCCTATTAAGTGTATACGTTCCTGTTTAATATTTAGAAAATAACGACTAAAATAAATACAATATAAATTAAAAACTTTGTCACATTGCAACGATCTGATTTAAACATTCCTTCAATTTTTATGTAATTGTTTAAACTAATATAAATGTTTTTTAACGTCTCTGTGCAATGATGTCTTTTGATAATAAAATTTTTATTTTTAAAAATGTTACATTAAAATTATTTTATATTCATAGTATGTTAATAAGTATGTAATGTTTAAACCAGTACATATATGTTTAAACAATCTAAAATATAAGAAGAGTTTATTAGAATAATAAAATAGTTGTTAATTAATCGATAGAAATGTCTATTGTTGTCTAAAAAATCGGAATGTATGATCTATGTACCTTCCCCTCCGAAATCCACCGTTGAAATAAGACGTTGTCCTCTGTAAAATTACTTTTATTAAATGTTGCTTACAAGACTTTTTTTGTTAATTTAAACGTAATGTACACCTATATGTAAATAAAATAAGAAAGTACATTTCTCTAAACAATTATACAATGAATATATTTAAACAATTATTAAACCATATACTAATGAAAAATTTGAATTATTAAAGTTTACTACTATGATGGAAGAAAGCTGAGGTTTTTGCTCTGTTAAATACCAAAAAAATTGCCGCATTCATCTTAAAATCTTGTAAACTCTTCTTTTATGTATATACCTGATACACAAAACAATAATAAAGCCTAATAGATGCTGTGCTTTTTCAAATCTTCAAATACTTGCAAATGTGAAAATTGTACGATTTTATTAGTAAAGTATCAAGTTATCCTTGTTAATATTTAAAAACTAATGTGTAGAATAAAGATAATTTATGCTAAAAACTTAATCACACTGCACAGAAAAATACACAAAATTCATTTATTTAATAAATAAAAAAGAATTTTTTTTTTCTATTAGGTTTAATCTTTCGTTTATAATATTTAAAAAATAAGGAACAAAATAAAGAGGTTAAACACTAAAAACCGCACAAAAAAACACAATCGTACAGAAAAGAAACCAATTTGCAGATATTTTAAAAACAATTATCATAAAGCAGTGTAGCCATCCTTCAAGAATAAAAATAACAAGAGTTTTTCCATATCAATACTGAGTATAGGGATTTATACTTTAATGGTTGACATGAGAGATGTCAATTGTTTTGTTTCTATTTATTTTATTTCTTTAAGGATAGCTATAGTGCTTTTTACCAATTGTTCTAAAGATTTCTATAACGTGGTTTCTTTTCTATACAATTGCGTTTTCAGTATATTGTGATAAAGTTTTTAGTTTATATTGTTCTTATTCTACACACTATTTTGTGAATATCAGCAAGGAACGAGTTATACATATAATAGAAACTTATATATTTAATTTTCTTTATATTATACCAATGCTATTAAATTTTATACTTTTTTTATGTTTCCAGACATTGGTAGAATACAGCATGAATATACATATAATTGTCAGTCTAATTGTGTTCACTATTCTATCTAAATAATAATTGCGGCATAATGATAATAATAATTACGGCATATTGCCAGTTATACAATATAGCCTATTACGCCATATTGCCAGTTATACAATATAGTCTGTTACGCCAAAAGAGAAAGAAAGTTAAGAGAGTACAGCCACTATTTAAAAGATAGGAAAAGTATATTGTATATTTCAGTGATGATGATGATAATAATGATGATAATGATGATGATAATAAACCTTAAATAAACCAAATGCATGACAACATCAAAAACACCGTTAAGTTGCAAACTGGAAGTTGAAGGGAAGGTAATTCAGCAGGAAATGAGATTTAAGTACGTAGCAATAGAAATCTCAGGGTATGGTGATGTTGAAGCAGAGGTAAGAGAACAGACAATGAAGGCATCCAGAATAGCGGGTTGTTTGAATGACACAATATGGCGTAACAAGAACATGGACATAGAGACCAAAGCAAGAATCTACAAGACAATGGTAAGACCTATTATGTCACATACCGCAGAAACTCGACCAGACACGGCGAAAACGACACAGCTACTAGAAACAACCGAAATGAGAGTTCTTCGCAGAATAACTGGATAAACACTACTGGATCGAGAAAGAAGTGAAGATATAAGAAGAACATGCAAAGTAGAAAACATTAACGAATGGATACTAAAAAGAAAAAAAGAATGGAACGAACATATTAACAGAATGGACAACGGAAGAATTGTCAAAATTGCGCGGGATAAGTCACCGGTTGGCCGTAGAAGCACGGGACGCCCACGGAAACGATGGTGCGACAATTTAACAGTGCAATTGGCAGAAAAACGTCGTTACGAAACAGGAAATTTGCCTAAACCAAAGAATGAAGAAGAAGAAGAAGAAGAATATTATAAATAAAAATATATAAAAATAATTGGAATGTTTATATTATAAAATCGAATATACTTAGAAATATGAAATATATATTATTATATTTTATCATTCGCGTTTTGAAACTAAACGATTCGAGAATCGATAAGTTGGAAAAAAACGAGATCAGAACGATTTTGATGGACGCTTGCTAGCTAGTTTCTTTCTCAATGGGCACGCCCGAACATTGGCAAAGGATCTAAAGTGCCAATCCACCTCGTTTAACCCGATCCGCCTGTCGCGTATTTGTAAACGAGACTAGCTTTCTCGCTGCAATAACTAAATTAAAAAGAGGAAAAAAAAAAAAGGTAAAAAGAAACGCGAACACGCGCACACTAACACACACTAACACTACCAGCAAGCTCGTTAACACAATTCTAGTCACATGGGTGACAGACACAAGAAGAAAAATTCTCAAAAACTTTCCATTCACATAACAAATTTATTAAAGTAATACTTAAATTCAATTAATTACGATTCATAACTATTACTTTTTTTTTCTTCTACTTCATTAGTCTTTATTTCTTCTCCTTCATTAGTCTCGAATAAATAAATAAATAAATAAATAGAAAATATGATGTAAACTATCGTGTAATACTATTTTTATCTCTAAAATACACACTTATAATGTTTTCCATGAAAAATTGGAAAAGGAAACTAACCGTAAATTTAAATATTAAATTTACTCACGTGATTCCTTTATACTAATACACGTAAACCTAATCTTTCTTTCTCTTTCTCTCTTTCTGTCGTTTCTTGATAAATAAGATAAAAAGTAAAAAAAAATAAAGAAATTGAGAAATAATAGTAACAGAGTGGAGAAAACATTGTTATATTCGGTGAAGAAGGAAAATATATATAACGTTTGAAAATATATTTATTTATATGCTTACGTATATAAATTGCTCAGTGTATGAGTATGTGTATGTATGTATGTGTATGTATGTGTATGTACGTATGCACGTCGTTGACGTGCATGGAAATGCTTAATACGAACGATCTGTCGGGTTTATTTTGAGGTGTGTGTTAATGCTAAACACAAAGGGGATTGCGCGTTAACGAATTCTCGACGATTCGACGGCCTCTTTTTTTCCATCACCCCCACCACCTTATGCCTCTCATCAATATTTTCGTTTCTTCTTTAACTTCTATTACTTCTCTTATAAGGCAAGTCAAAAAGGTCCAAAAATCGAGTTTTTAGCTAAACGCTTAAAAATTTGAACTAAGGGTAAGTTGACGACTCTGAATCGAATTGTGCAAATTTTATTTAAATCTAATACCGAGGTTTTGAGGAAGAGGGTAATAAAAAGTAAAATATTGCATTACCTTACAATCTTGGCATTTAGTCGAGAAAAATTTTAAACAAAAGTTGTGAAGAATTGAAAAACACATAAAAAATGATTTATGGTATATCTTTGTATCTGCAAAAATAATCGAGAAATATTGAAAAGAAGTTATCATAGAGTAGGGCGCAAAGTCCTGCCTCTCCACCGACTTCTACACGCGAGCGGTATTGTGTGCGTGCGAGTGTCTGTGTGTACTAATACACAAACGAAGGATCTTCTGCAATCTTCGGGACTCTCGGTCTTGAATAAAAATGTGAGTGAAAAAACAAACCGATATTTCTTCCTTTCTATTAGTTTAGGCGATAATCAGTATTATTGCCTTGGCCATCGATTGTCGAGCGTTCTAAATATCTATATATATTTATGTATAAGCGTGGCATTTTTAAATCAAATCTTGATGCTTACAGCACGCTGTTTCTTTATTTATTGTAATAAATAATGAACCTTAAATAAAAAAAAAATAATTCATTTTAACAGAAACTATTATTATTTTTAGTCGAGAGTAAAAATAATGATTTTATTTTGTCTCGCCATAAAATTAATTAGAATAATTATATGATATAAATTCTTTGCCTCACAATAATTAATTTGTAGATCAAATTGAAACCCGTATTCTTTTAACGAAAAAATTTAAAATTTAAATATTTTTCCTTTTTAATTTTGTATTTTATTAAATTATAAATTACTGAATTTTTGTCCCATAAAAATTTATCATTGTATCAAATTGAATACATAAATGAAAAAGAAGAATCTTACATCTACACATAAAATTAATTCGAGATATACAGAAAAGGATATTTTAAAAACAGGGAATTTTTTTTAGGCAAGACATGTATAATTTTAATTCATTTTTATTATTGTATAAGTTAAGAGTAATGCATTCTTATTTATCTTCAAAGTCTTAAGAATTGTACGAAAAAAGTAGAATACTTGTCAAGTGGTTCGCTAGCGTAAGTTGTATCGTCTTGGAATCTCGTGCCAGTTATTACCGTTCGATTCTTCGTAAGGGAATTTTTTTTTATAAGTTTTTCTATCCTTAACAAGAAGACGTCCAGTGAGTCCTACCTCAAAATTTTTTTTAAATTTTGCACTAACGATAAAAATTTTTTTTAAGAAATCAAAATTGTTACGCAAGTAATTAAATTACTTATTATAAATTAAATAATATCCAGTAAATAAAAAAAATTAATTTAAACGTGCTAAAGCGATACATATTTTAGGATGATATGTAACGGATTAATTTGTAATTTAGGTAATAAATCTTCTTTTATTTGTGCAAGATGTAAAAAAATTATTGCTTTTATTTTTTTTAATAATTTTATATTTTTTTTTCATTATTTAAATAGAAATTAGGAAATGTACAAATGATTTATATAACCTGAGGATAAAAAAAATTTATAAAAATAATAACTTCCATACGAAGAATCGAACGTTAATAACCAACACGAGAATCCAGGAAGATACTACTTGAGCTAACGTGCCCCTTGACGGGTATTCAATTTTTTTCGAACAATTCTTAATTCTTAAAAGCTGAATACGAATGCATTACTGTTTCATTCAACTATAATAAAAAGGAATTAAAATTATATATGTATAGCAAGAAAAAAAAAATTCCATGTTTTTAGAATATCCTTTCCTGTATATCTTGAATAATTTTATGTGTAGATGTAATATTCTTCTTTTTCAAATATGTATTCTATTTGATACACTAAAAAATTTTTACGAGACAAAAAATCAGTGATTTAAAATTTTATAAAATACACACTTTAATAGGAAAAATATTTAAATTTTAAATTTTTTCTTACAAAGAATAAGTAGTTGATTTAATACACAAATAAATTTTTGTGAGGCAAAAAATTTATAACAATTATTTATTCTAATTAATTTTAAGTGTCGACACACAAATTAATTTATTATTTTTACTCTCGACTAAATAATAATAGTTTTAGTTAAAATAAATTTTTGTTTTTCTTTTATTCAAGTTTCACAAATTTTTACAATAAATAATGAAAAGGCGTGCATAAGCATCAAGATTCGATTTAAATACGCCGCGCTTATACGCCGATACATATAGATATACAGAACGCTCGACGTTTGATGGCTAAGACGTAAAATTCTGGCTACCAAATAAAAAAATAGAAAGACAGAAATATCGGTTTTCTTTCACACTTGCACTCGTATAAAGAACGCTCGACACTCGATGGCCAAGACGTAAAATTCTGGCTACCGAGTGAAAGAATAGAAAGAGAGAAATCTCGGCTTTCTTTCTCACTCGCACTTGTGTAAAGAACGCTCAACAATCGATGGCCAAAACAAAAATTTTCGTTATCGTCTAAATAAATAGAAAGGGAGAAATATCGGTTTGTTCCCTCACTCGTACTTTCATTCAAGACCGAGAGTTCCGAAGATTGCCGAAGATCATTCGTTTGTGTGTTAGTACACACGGAAACTCGCACGAACACTAGCCCGCTCGCGTGTAAAGGTCGACGGAGAGGAGGGACTTTGCGCTCCACTCTAAAATTACATTTTTTTAATATTTCCCGATTATTTTTGCAGATACAAAGATAAACCATAAAACATTTTTTATGTATTTTTCAATTCCTAAAAATTTTTATTTTAATTTTTTTTCGATTAAATGCCTAGATTCTAAGATAAAGACTTATGTTACTCTTTTTAACTTTTTTCTCAAAACCTTTGTATTAGATTTTAACAAAATTAGCACAACTAATTTCAGCGTCGTCATCTTAACCTGAGATCAAATTTGTAAGCGTTCAGCTAAAAAAGTCGATGTTTTGCCCTTTTTGACCAGAATGTAATTATTTTCCTTTTTTCTAAAGCGTCATCACTTTTTCATCAAATTTTTCTTACTTTCGTTCTTCTTTAACGTGACTCGAATACAATGGAAATTAATAGGGAACAAATTTTGAGAATAAATTATCACTCAAAATTAATTGAATTTATTTGGATAATTATATTTTATATAAACAGATACGTAATATTTAATTATACTAAGATAAAATAAATATTAATAAAATATGTGTTTATCAGCAAAATTAATTGAATTTATTTGGATAATATTTATATAAATAAATAATTAATATTTAAGTATACTAAGACAATATAAATTATGAAAATATGTGTTTATCACCAAAACTAATTAAATTTATTTGGATAATATTTATATAAATAAATAATAAATATTTAAGTATACTAAGGTAAAATAAATTATTAAAATATGTGTTTTTAAAAATAGATCAAAACAAAATGGTACAAGGAATTAGTTGCTAGAATTGATAAATACAAAATTGCTGAGATCACTCATACGTTTAGAGAAAAAAAAATAAAAAAAAAAGATTACTTTCTTTTTCGAATCATATCCCGTAATTTCCTATAAGAGTTAACAACTATCACACATAAGCACACCATTACACACGTTAGAGCTTAATCACGATCAAGAAACCTGATGACTCGGTTTCATTGAATCTGACACACTGAAATCGTTTTAAAGAGGTGGACGAGGTAGTACGACGACCTTCGAAAAGCACAACGCGCACGCGTTTTCGTTTAAACTTCTTTTAAGTAGTAATAGTAGTAATAGTTGTAGTAATAGTAATGGTGGTAGTAGGTTTCTGCGTAATTTCAACAGAAACATCAAAAGTTAAAAATAGGAAAAAAAAAAAAAAGAAATAATATATATAAAAGATCAACAAGTCCCGATTATTTCGTTCAATTTTATCTCATCTATTTATTAACTATAGAACTTATAAAAATAGAAAAATAAATAATATAAAGTATTCTATAAATCGAATTACGTTATAAATAAAACTAGACGATTAACCAATCAGAGAGGGTGGTAGGTAGTACGCGAGTTACGATTCTAATTTGTTTATTTACGAATAGAATTTCTAAAATAATCAAAAAATTTGACTAGTGTAGGATAAATCATTCGTTACTATTAAATTGAACTGGGAAGGAAGGAAGGAAGCACCGAGTTTAACACGAATGTTAGTGGTTTCGGTAAGAGGAGTAGGGGTGCATGTGTTTATCAGTTAGATGCATTCTGGATTCAATGTTAATGTTCATCTCCTTCCTTTGGTCTTATCGAACTCGCATAACTTTCCAATAATACCTCTAACTTTGACTATAATATCTGAATAAACTGGTACTGATTGGGGTAAACAGCAGCTTCGAATAAACAACTAAACACATATATAGCTTATGATGGTACCGTAATATTTAATATTACTAGTAGTAGTAGTAAATAGTAATATCAGTGGTACCAACAATTCGGTTTGATCTGAGGCAACAACTCGAATTTCTAATTTGGAAGAAAATAACATCCCAATCGAATTGATCTTAATAAATCTAATGATCGATCTCTTACGAAAGATGATAAAATAGAACGATTAGTATCATCGTACACGTGGCAGGAAAAATATTGACAATTTGAAAAAATATGAAAAATATATGATTTGCTAAGATTAACAAAATGTTAAAGCTTAAGGATAATCGATGAAATATTTCGTTCTGTAATTTAAAAATTCGTTTTTTTTTTTTTTTATTATTTTCTTCAACTTTCGACATATTACCAACCCATTTGTTTGTTTCGAATTAAGGAATCGGTTAAAGTTTATTATATCCCAATTTATTATTATTATAATTATTATTAATTAAGGAAAAGTGTTTTTTATATCTCGAATTATCTTATTATTCCCCAAATTTATTATTATTATTATTTTAAATTAGGGAAATGTTTTTCTTTTTGTTTGTTTGTTTGTAGTTTTTGTTGCATTTACTATGTTCAATCGAACAAAAATAGATGTACAAATGCTCACTATAGAAACGAGAGAGATCTAAACTGTTAGGTATGTCTTTTAATCGTACCGAATAGTAAAAAAAACGAAATTGTGTCTTCTTTAGGGTACTCGTTATACGTACTACTCAATGTGACTGAGAATAACAAAGTAAACTTTAATAAATGGGAGAGAAAGAGGATTAATACGAAGAACAATAAAGAAGAAGAAAGAAGAAGGAAGATCTTTATATATATATATATATTCAGAGAGTAGATGTTAACAATTTTGATTTATCTTCAAATGATATACAAAAAATATTAGAAGAAATGTTCGCAAATTATCGAACAATTTTACAATACTTTTAAAAAGACAAACTCTAGAATATGTTCATTTAAATCAATAATATTTACACATTCAATTATAAACGTTCACTTTTTCTGAAGTATAATATTACCTAAAAATATTTAATTATATTACAATATATAAAAAAAAGAACAAAATCTAAATACAATCGTGTCAAGCAATGCTATTAAAAAATTTAATATAATGTATAAAAAAGACAAAAGAAATAGTTCGCGTGTAACGTAATATTCCTATAGATCGAATACATTTTAAGAATAAGATAATTACAATGTCGTCAAGACGTGAGAAAGTGAGAGAGTCAGAGAGAGAGAGAGACTAAAAAGTTGTTAAAGCAGTGGATAATTAATTGCACGGAAATAATATATCCATCGCTAATTTTTTTTTTATAATATTTATCTTCTTCGAGATACGAGAAATCTGATTGACATTGAAAATAATTTTAATACATAATAATATCACACACACACACAAACACACACACACACACACACAAACACACACATACAAACACACACACACAAACACACACACACACAATTTTAAAATCATTATTACATATGCCAAACAACACTGTGTTGTTTATTTTTTTTGTCTTTTAACTGTAAGCTAATTGTAAGATTAAATGAGAGACAGTAAAGGTTTGTCTTATCGTTCTCTGTCGAGTTTTTGTTATCAAAGTCACGTTATCATCGTCGCTGCTTTATTCCAGACAAATACTCGCTACATTCTTACACTAGTATCTCTCTCTGCTTATTATATTATATATATGTATCTTCTTCCTTTCTATGATTATTTTTAGGTCGCGATTAATAAACAAAATAAAAAATAGAAAACGTCGTAGTGGAATGAGATAACGCGTTTGAATTTTGACATTCTAATGCAATAACAATTTTTTTTTCTTAAATATACACATACAAATATATTACTACATTACAATATACCTTATACATACATACATATACAAAATTGATTATAATGAAATGATCATTAATAATTAAATTAAATATATATTTGAATTTGATAAATTTATCATGAGAGAAAGTTACGTTCGTGAAAGAGAGTTGAGAAAAGGAGTCTTGCAAAATAGCGTGCATAGACTTCATCGATTTTAACCACCGCGAGAGGTTTCCTTTTTTCCTTTCATTTATCTTTATTTTTCAAGTAAGTATATACTTTTACTACTAGTAATAGTAATAATAGATTGTAGATACTGCTTAAAAGAAGAAGCGGGAAAAAGAACGTCGTTTGGTCTTTCTACATTTCGTGATTTCTCTTCAGTGGAAAAATAACGTATGCCTGTTTACCTTACGTGCATGCATCCATGCGTGAGTATCTGTGTATTCTTGTGTCAGTCTGTGTATCTGTTTATCTGCTGTATGTGTGTGTGTGTATGTGTGTGTGTATGTATGTGAGTTGATAGAGAGCGTTTTCTTTTTAATTAATCGTGCACGCACGATGATATTCGAGACTGATCGCGTTAAATCCTCGAATTTGTACGAAGCTCTATCGTAACGCGACAAAAAACAATTACTTTTTATTGAATTCCCATAAAAAAAAATTAAATAAATTAAAATAAAATAAATAAAAAAAAAAACAGGTGTGTGTACTGTACGCACACGTACAGCACGTACGTGTCAGAAGTTATACTTCTTTGGCGTACCAAAACGAATATAGCATCAGTAACATCAAAAATAACTTCAAAAAATAAGTATAATATTATTTATTTATACATGAGGAAGAAGAAGGGTTTAATTAAAATAAGAAATAAGAAATAAAACACTTGGTTGAGCAAATACAACAAGGTTCAATACTTTATTTGCTCGTCAGGGAAAAGCCTTGTGGCATAAAAACCCTGGATGATAATTTAAATAATTTAAAAATAACTTCAATATTTTTATATATATACATACAATTTATACATATTAAAATTTAATTAACTCACGTTCATTTGTTGATCTGTTTGTGATTCTATGGCCATGTGAGTTACAAGAGGCTTATGTTAGCTAAAATATGATACAAATATTCTAGTTGAAACGTTTTCTAAATATCGTGTAAATACAGCATCAATTATAGTACCATATCGGGTTGTAGGAACTGTTCTGTCATTATTTATTGAAAGATTAAAATCTTCACGTAAAAAGTTGATGAGTACATCAGAATTTTCAGAGCAGAAATTAACATTAAAATCTCCACTTAATATCATTGGTAGCTTATCTTCGCCTTTACCTATATATGGTGTTCTATATGCTGTGTATGGAGATAGCACCCGTTCCAAGAAATGAATAATAGTTTCAATTCTTTGATTTGGAGAAATATAAACTGCTATTAACACAATTATTTTACCATCTTCCGTTGTACACTCTGCTATACAAAAATCACCCACTGATGATATAGCAGTACTAACAAAATCGGACTGTCTCACAGTCATGTCGATATTAGTGGTCAGAAAGTTAGTTGTATCATTCGCATTGTGATAGATAGCAACTCCTCCAGCTTGAACATTTGGTCGTTTGTATTGAATTATATAATTGAAATTTGGTATACTAACAGACTCGTTATCATGTAACCAAGTTTCACTCAACATTAAAATTTTAGATTCTTGTAAAATAGAATCAATCATATCCTTTGAGTGAGCTCGCAAACTTTGACAATTTAATATATACAGTGTCAAACGTTTCCTTTGGTTCATAAAATGTTGGATGTCCTTACTAATTGTCACTAAGCGATTATTTGAGAGTCTCTTATATTCATCTTGAAAACTAATCATTGCAGTTGATGGTCTTCAGCCGTGATAAAAAGTATTATCATTATCTTTTGCTGTAATGTATAAGCCCTCGATAGTTGTTACGCGTGACAAAGCGACATAGACTAATGTCAATTGATGTTTTTTATCATATTCATAAACAACTTCGGGATATGTGCTCCCTTGTGATTTGTGAATTGTCGTCGCACAAGCACAAATTAGAGGTAAATGTAACCGCTTAACGTTAATTGTCGTGCTGAAACAGGCACGTTAATTACTTGACCATAAATGCCGTATTGACCATTCACATGTCTCAGACGTCTGATCTGCATAAAAGGAATACGAGGCGAAATTAATCTTTCAGAAATCTAAAGGTGGTAGATGCTGAGGTACATCTGGATATTTGAAGTCGTTATGGTTCTATTAAAGGAATATTCTTCTTGTTTAAAGCTTGTATGCATGTATTACAAAGTTTAGTATTTTTCATAGGTACATTAGGTATAAATTGTATTAGAATATCCTCATGTTCATTAGATGGCTCTTTTAAATCCTTTTTAAACCACAATCTGTCACATACTGAGCATGGATGTACAAATGAATTGCCCAAGAATTTTATTTTAAATTCCTTATAAGCTCGTTTAAATTGATGATAATTGCTATATGGTAAAGAAGGATCTAAATCCATATCAATTTGCTCGCCAGTGGAATGATTAATTACTAACTGTTCTGAAGAGTTAGAATAAATAGAGTGTACATCTGATTGAGGTAATTCCTGATCCATTATTGTAGCTTGGTTTAACGAATTGCATTTTTCATCCAGTACAATGTCTTGATTAGACAATACATGTATAATCGAAGCGTCAGCTAAATATTGATTATTTCGTGCTCGAGATTGTGAACTTTGCTCCATGTTTGTTGATGAAATGTTTTTTGATGTTATACGTTGATGACACGGCATAGAAGAATTTTTCATATGCACATCAGCTTGCACAATAATATAGTTGTGATTGTTATCTTTTGCAGTATACAACGATGCATCTTGAAGAAGTAAAAGTAAAAAATAAAGACCAAATTTCCAAATGTATCAAAAGAAGTATAAATTCAAAAATAATAATTAGCAGTACTATTAGTATTGCTGTGAACTTTAAATTATATAAATTTGTACCGGTAATCATAGGCTGAGCCGATGGTTCAGAAGTCACTAATAAATTCGAAGTCGATGGGGCGCATAAAGTTCCATTCGCAGACAATTGGTTTTCTTGAAGAAATAAATGTAAAATAAATGTCAAATAAAATAAATGTAAAAATAATTAGCAGTACTATTAGTTATTGCTGTGAATTTTAAATTATATAAATTTGTACCGGTAATCATAGGCTGAGCCGATGGTTCAGAAGTCACTAGTAAATTCGAAATCGATGGAGCACATAAAGTTCCATTCGCAGACAATTGGTTTTCTTGAAGAAATAAATGTAAAATAAATGTCAAATAATAAAATAAATGTAATAACTTCAAATAACTTCAAATAACTTTAAAACATAAAGACCAAACAAAAAGAAAAAATAATTAGCAATAATATTAGTTATTGCTGAGACATTTAAATTATTTAAATTTGTACCAGTAATCACAGGCTTAGCCGATGGTTCGCAAAGTAAATTAGAAGTTGACGGAGTACATAAAGTTTCATTCGCAGGCAATTCATATGCTTTTTGAATCATTTTTCTTCGCAGCCAATGAACCCTACAACGTTTTGCATTAGCGCGCATTATGTTTTCCTTATTTTCCTCACTATTTTCCTTATTTTCCTCATTATTTTCCTTATTTTCCTGATTCCTTTTCCTACGAAGACGATAATCTCTACATTTCTCTGCATTAGTTTTAGGCATATTGAAAACTTAAACAGAAATTGAAATGTATACTGATCCTGGTCAATAAGAAAGCTGCAAGAGATTATAGTTTAATAATAAATTCAAAATTAAAATAATAAAAATAATAAAAATAATTAAAATCATTAAAATAAATAAAATAAAATAACAATAAAATTTTCAACAATAATTAATAACAAATAATAAAATTTAAACTATAGATAAATGTGAACGCTTAGTCTTAATTCTTGTATTGTTGCTAAGGAGAATAGTTGGAGATCTACGTCCGATCGGCACTATTGTTTTATTAATTTAAATCGCAACGTGTCCAGCAACTTTCTGTACGATTTTCTAGCCAATCTTTAGTGAATCTGAAAACTTAAGCCACACAACATTTACTTCTCCATCTTCATTGTATTCAATATGAAATAACTACAATTTTCCCGAATGCCAATATATATTCTACATTTGTAAATAAAATAAAATATAACTTCAATAAATAACTTCAAACTTCATGGTTTCGTTTTTCCAGACGCTCGGAACCAAATCACTCCCCATTACATTTTCCCAAACGCGCCAAAAGAAGTATAACTTCAAAAAAAACGCGTAGAAAATTATAAAAATAAAAATGAAATTCAAATGAATGAAGAAAAAGAAATAGGAGTAGCAAGATAATTTTTTATTGAATTATAATCAAATAAAAGTACTCACCCGGTTATTAAATGGAATGAATGATTAATTGTCAAGTAATAAAAAAAAAGTTATCTGTGTAGTTTGGTGGGTGTGTGTTTCTTTAAAATACAATATAAAATCAACTATACAATTTCTACCAAATGATGAACTAATATTGTCTACTCTGTTTTTTTTTTCCTAGAATAAACTATACCTATAAAAAAAAGGAAAATGAAAAAAACGCTGTATAAATGACAAAAACAATTGAATTTATTATTTAATAGTTACATAAAAATTGAAAAAAAAATAAATAATAGAGAAAACGATATAAATGTCAAACACGTGGAAAAACATTTATCGAAATTAAATTAAGAAAAAGGAAATGAATCTAAAATTTGTGGACTGTTGGAATGAGAAGAAGATTTAAGAGAAAAAGGATGATGAAATCGATAGTTTTTTATTTTTTTTTTCGAACGGTTTCTAACGATGCTCATCTTTTAAACTCGTGCCTATGGTATTCAGAAATTTTTAAAAAGAAGCCGCCGAGTAACTTCTTCCGTAATAAACGTTGCCTGGCTGTCACTTACATAACCCCCCAGCACTCAACCGCAAAACTTAGAAAGCGGGAATATAACGGGAGAAAATTAAGAAAAATAATATCGTAGAATATGCCGGTGACAGCAAATATTATTAAAAATTTGTAATTTACATCGTGTATGATTACAACATTTATACGACGGATGAAACTCCAATCTCCCTCCACACACATTTCATCCCCACAACATTTAAACGTTCTCACACTACTTTTCTTTTTAGTTTCTCGATTTTTTCTCCCTTTTCTTCTTTTACGATTTCTTCGTCAAAAGGAAGACTATCCTTTCGACCTCGCTTAAAGCACGCCCGTGACGTCATCAGTTAAAATCTTCACCATAAACGATTCCCACCGGCTAACTGAGATAAACGAGATCGAACAAATAATAAATTCGATAATATCCTCTTTCCTTTCCTTTCCCTTCCTTTACTTTTCTCCTTAAATACGAATACGAGAACAACGTATACTTTATTCCTCTCTCTCTATCTCTCTTTTACTATTTTTCTTACATCAACGATATTTAATATTAAAACATTTTTCTCTTTTTCCAAAAAAAAAATATTTTACAATTGTAATAATAATATAAATTAATTTATTTAATAAACATTTAATTATATATCTATATTGTTGGAAAAATAAAGCGAGTTGCCTATCTTGGTATCTCAGGTGTCTCCAATACAGTGGTACCAAACCACTTAGTTTTTAGTAAGTTGGCAGATGGT
>QUOG01000136.1:1412-30657 GCA_010416905.1 Polistes dorsalis
AACGGAACAAATCAATTAATCTGTAGATTAACTAGGTAATGTGTACATTAACGACTTTCGAGCTTTAACGGTAAAATATATATTGTTGAAAGGGATTCAGTCTTAACGGGTTGGATTTCTTAATATTCTGTTTAAACGCTTTTAAAAGAGTGATTTTAACGTGAAAGACAAAGAACATCTCGGATAGCTAAAAAATTAAAAACATTTTGAATTGCAAGTATCACTCAATGAAAATTCGGTTCAGACGATTTGAGTTTTTGAAAGAGTTAAGTGCTACTTCAATGACTGTTTTAAAACGCTTGCATGTAATGAGAAAAATTCATATCGAAAAAAAATGGCAACCATACCTACAACGCAGGAACTAAATTTCCCACATAATATATTTGAAAGAAAATAAAAAATATTTAAATAAACATTTATATTTATATTTTCTTTTTAAACTTTTATTTAATGTCAAGTAAAAAATATTTTTATAAAAATGCGTGATTAATATTATAAATATTTATACTGTAGAAAAAATTAATAATAGAGCCTCGCTTCATTTAAACTAATATTTTTGACTAGTATATAAATTTAATTAAAATTAAAATAAATAAGTAGTATTAAATACAAACTTTTTAATATTTTTTTAAGTATCTATTCAATGTCAATTCAGATTTAACAAAATATTGCTAAAAATATACCTACCATTAAACATATTTATATTAAAAAAAAATATACAAATAATAGAAACTAGATTTACTTGAACCAGTAAATTCGACTAACTTAGTTCGTATAGTTGTAGTTTAATGCTGTAAGCACAATCTCATAAGTTATGAATAGTAAATTACTAACTGTGATTGTGAGCACTTATTATACTACTCGCTATTTGATATACATATCTTACAATTAGATTAAATTGTTAAGTGCTACGTCGTTTGTACCAGTAGCTACACTGTGACTATATGAGATGTGACCTAAAAGTAATTGTGAGTTATAATTACTATATTGGAATTAATAATTGATATAAACTAGAACAAAAGAAAGGAAAAAGTGTGCAGGGAAAATTGTAGCTCAGAAAATGATGAGAAAAGAGAAGAAATAAAACCTGATTGATTGGACGTGTTAGGTTGTCAGATTGTTCACCACGAATATATTTAAATAAATTTTAAAACTGTAGTCCGCCTTATATACGTTGCTTAATTTAACTGATTTATTTTAATTTTATACATGTTTGTAATATTACATGAATATTATCAAGCATCTCTCCGTTTAATTTATAATAAGCGTTTTGAACAATTTCAATGAGTTCAATTATTGTATTAAGCGAAGCTGAATATTGCATAGGTTATATACAATTGAAGAATCCTAGATTTTTATCGTATAATTCGTATTATATGTTGAAACAGATATAACGGTGTAATATACGCAATTAAAATTCTTTCTCTGCTTAGGGATATCAAAAAGTGAAAATTTGGATATTTAGAGATTTAGATAACGCAACGCTACAAGTCTTTCTTCAACGAGTTACAGGAACACTTTTAATTTTAGTCCAACTTTCAGAATGATCCTTGCGTTTTTTCTCGAATTTTTTTTTTTATTTTTAAAGAAAACTTACAAAGACTTTATCTTTACTATTGTGAGGATAAGAGAAATTCTGGAGTGAACAAAAAAACAGTATTTCCTGTCTCGAGTGAATGGAAAGAAACTTGAAACGTAGATAACGAAAAGCGATTGCTATTAGAAGTGTACATATAAATGTTTCGAGACTAGCTACACACGATTTCCTTATAAGGAAAGTTAAAGAAAATGTTCTTTCTTTTGTCGTATGTGATGGGTGAGTATGAGTGCATGATAATGGATGTGTGTGTCGGGTGCGTACTTGTGGCGTACGTGACCAAAAGAAAGAAGATCATACGATCAATTTCCATCCGTGAGGGTGCGAAGTGGGGATTCGAAAGAAAGGAAAAATTAAGAAAAAAGACCTTACAAAGAAATGATGAAAGATGTTGGAGGGGGATGACGCGTATATAATATGTTACGTAACAAAAGGCGATCGCATGGTATAGTATTGTATTGATAAATTATAAAGAATGGGTTTTGTACGACAAAAGATTCTGCTAAGAAAAAAGTACGAGTAACGAATAACAAAGAACTAAATACGACGTTGTAAAAGATAATTTTGTTAAGTTTAAAGACGTTAAAAAAGTAACATAAAACACGACTATAATTAATCGGTAAGTTGGACAATTATAGAAACTTACGAATTTAACCTATCCAATTACATCCTTAAATAAATATATATAGTAATATATATGTATCTATCCTTCCTTTTTTTCTTTAATTACTAAGAAAAGATAACTTAACATTATTAAAATATTAAACAAATAATTAATTCAAACCACAGTCAAATGATTTAATCAATAATTGGCTCAAACCTTATTAAAAGCACTGTGATCTAACATTTGACCTTTCTTCAGTTATTATAAATTTTACAAGTACTAAAGATACTACTTTTCTGCAATCAAATGTTACTTTCACTAAAATCCGCTATTTTCTAAAAACAGAGGGTGTTTCTTTATTCTACAAAAAATACAACATTTTTCTAATTAAAAACTTTTCTCTTAACAAAATACAAATGTCTGTATACTATTGTTACGTCCTAGGGCGTTTTTTCTTTTTTTACCTGCTATGCTCGAGATTTTCCTCGCCGAAGGCTTATATCAGGTAATCCAATATAATTTTATTACTTAAACTAAGGAAATGGGGTTAACAAATCAAACATTTCCCAGACTCGTGTCGTATCAATCATAAATAAGCACAATCTTAAGTGAATATTCTAGAGAATTTGTATTTATTATTATTCTTAACACATAAGACTATTCAACAAAGGATTAGTTCTCATATCCATAGGCGCAGACTCATAGAAATTCGTGGATCTAAAGTCGTCAGGACTTCACCTCTAGAAAGTACTCTTTGTTAATTCTTTAAACCAATGAGGCTTGTAGGCGTCAATGTAACCACCTAATAAAGAACTAACAAAAGGACTGTCAGATTGACCTCTCCCGATTTTGTTCAAACTTTGCACACTTGTGGTACTCCATAAGAATATTTGTTGTACTTTTTAAAAAAAATAGATATTTAATCGTTCTCAAAAGAACGAGGGTAGAAATTTCGCAAAAATGGACTCGTGTCTCTGATGTTACCGAATCGATTCCTCGACAGGAAAAATATTTTTTTCTGGTCTTTTTTTATTTTTTGTTTTCGTTATTGTAAAGTATGTTATAAGAAAACAAGAAAAAGGGGAGAAATATCGGTTTCTTCCTTCAGTCGCACTTGCATTCAAGACCGAGAGTCCCAAAGATTGCCGAAGATCCTTTGTTTGTGTATTAGTACACACGGACGCTCACACGCACACTAGCCCGCTCGCGTGTAAAAGACGACTGAGAGGCGGGACTTGTTTCCCCACTCTTACAATTACTGTTACCACTTTTTCTCGCTTATTTTTGCAGATACAAAGATAAATTTTCCAACATTTTTTATGTATTTTTTAATTCTCTACAACTTTTGTTTGAAGCTTTTTTCGATTAAATGCCTACATTCTAAGGTAAGGCCATTTTTTACCCTTTTTCACCCTTTTTTCTCCTGAAGGATACCTTTCGATGCAAAAAAATTAGCACCATTCGATTCAGCGTCGTTAATTTAACCTTAAATCAAATTTTCGAATTACTAAGTGAAATTAGGGAAATTAGCCTTTATTGACTGGGCTATACTATATCCAAGTGCTCGTCCTACGTTACATATACACCTATATGCGTCACCCCCTCTATCGTCTTTCGTCATTTCTTTGTAGCATCTTTTCTCTTAATTTTTCTTTTAATTTTTCTCTTAATTTTGAATCCCCACTTCGCATCCCTGCGGATGATAATTGATCGTATGATCACTTTGCTTTCGGTCACGTACGTCATAAGCACGCACACACATACATTCTCACACTCAAACTCACCACCATCTACACGACAAAAGAAAGCACATTTCCCTTATAGGCCAGTCAATAAGGGCCAAACATCGACTTTTTTTTATTAACAGCTTCAAAATTTGATATAAGGGTAAGTTGACGAGGCTGAATCGAATGGTGCTAATTTTATTAAAATCAGCAACCGGCATCTCGGGGAAAAGGTAAAGGAAAAGGTAAAAAAAAAAAATATAGCCTTATCTTAGAATCTAGGCATTTAATCGAAAAAAGCTTCAAACAAAAGTTGTAGAGAATTGAAAAATACATAAAAAATGTTCTTAGATTTATCTTCGTATCTGTAAAAATAAGCGAGAAATATTGGAAAAAAGATGTTAAAGTAATTGTAAGAGTGGGGAAGCAAGTTCCGCCTCTCAGTCGGCTTTCACACGCGAGCGAGATAGTGTGCGTGCGAGCGTCCGTGTGTACTAAACACAAACGAACGATAATGAATACGAGTGCGAGTGAGAGAAGAAACCAATATTTCTCCCTTTCTATTTTTTCATGTGATAGAGAGTATTGTTTGTTTGGCCATCGAGCGTCGAGCGTTTTGTATATCTATATACATCAGCGCATTAGCGCGGCACTTTTAAATCGAATCTTGATGCGTATGGCACGCCGTTTTTTTATTTATTGTTAAAAATAGTGAACCATGAATAAAAGGAAAACAATAATTTATTTTAACAGAAACTATTATTATTTAGTCGAGAGTAAAAATAATGAATTATTTTATGTCTCGATACATAAAATTAATTAGTATAATTAATTGTTATAAATTTTTTGCCTCAACAAGATTTAATCCAATCGCCAGAGGACTCCATGTTGGAGGAATTTTGGCATATACAAATTGAATCGTCTCAATTTTTGAGAAATTTTTAATTTTTTTTTTAATTTATGATTTTTGAAGTTATACTTCTTTTTAATTTTTGATTTCTTAATAATTAAATCGTCTTTCATAGATATTTCGTGTACAAAATAGTTTCGTTGTCTCACGTTTGCCAGGCGTCCCGCGATGGCCTTAGCGTTTTTTTATATTTCATACATAAACTATTTTCTTAAATAATTTTAGATAAGTATGCGGTTCTACACTTTTTATTCCAATCAAAAACTGTAACACATCCAAGAAAAAGACTCCACTACAGCATCGGATCTATGCATATAAATTTCATTTTCTAATGGTTAACGATATAAAGATTTCTTTTAACTAATGTCTCCTTCGTAGAGATTTTATGTGAATTATTATGCGAATAGAATTTAACCACAGTTACAAGGAATGAGCAAGACATGAATCTGTTAAAAAGTAAAAATAATAATCTTGCTTCTGGAAGAATCAAATGTTATAATTCTCTTGAAAATTCTTTATTCAAAGCATTATAAAACTGATTCACTTCGCATGGATGATCAATCATTTTACTGAAAGAGAGAGCGCATTATTTTCAACAACGATAAGAAGAAGCCGACGATACAAAAATCATGAAAGATTTGGGAAGACACAGTCTTCTTTTTATTCACTCTGGGAAGAAACCATGTGCATTAATATTCCATCAAAAGAATTGAAAAATGAATGCCTTTTAGTTATTTATAAATTATTTTCTACAATAATTCTTATTAAACTATAATTTCTTGCATCTTTTTGACCAATTTCAGTATTCATTTAAAGTCTTGTTTCAGTTTTGGAGATTTCTAAAACTATTGCAGAGAAGTGTAATGCCTATTACTATCATTATAAAAATGTATCTAAAAGAACGTACTCATCACAAACAAACATGAAACGTTGTAAGGCGTATAGGCTGCGAAAAGAAATGTTTTTTTACGCAAAAGAAGTATAACTTCTTAGGTGCGCACATAAGTCCACACACCAGTTTTTATTGTACAGATCGAAGCTCTTCTAAATTATTAGAATTTTTGTTTGTGTCTTTTAATTCAGGAGGAAGTAAATCCGTAGACTCACCGCTCATCAAATAAGTAGGCGAAAATCTTGTTACATTATGGACTGTATTATTGTATGCTTTCACGCATTCTTCCGCGATCTTCGACCAAGCCTTCTTTTTATCACCACTATTAAGCATACATCTTATTTTATTTATCAAAGTTTGGTTCAATCTGTCATTCAATCCATTTGAAAAGGGTGCATCTACTGCTGTGTGAATTAGATCAATATTTTTCTCCTTGTGGTAGTTTTTGAATTCTTTTGAGTTGATCGCTGGATATTGATCTGCTAGTAATATTTCAATCTTACTTTCCTTAGGAGTCTTATTGATTAATTTTATGAAGTCTTTGGCTGCTTGATCTTTAGAGCATACGATATAAGCAAATCTGGTGAAATGGTCCACCAGTAAATGTAAGTATCTTTTCGTTGATCTCTGTCCACCAAGCCACCAATTATATCCACTGATATTATTTGAAACGGTTTTTCTGCTGGACCCAAGTGTGACATCAATCCAAATCTCTTATTTAGTCTCGTTTTATTTTTTATGCAAATTTCGCAGCTTTTGCAAATCAATTTTATATTAGTCGACAAATTTGGTGTCGTATAAAATGGTCTCATTTTTGCTTCTAATTGGTTCATTCCAATATGGCAAAATTCTTCATGGATTTTTTTTATTATTATTTTACTATATTCTTCGCTTAGGACTATTTTATTTCTTTTCTTTTTATCTTGTTTATAATAGATATTATTTTCCATGATAAGATATTTCTTATCTTTTAAACTTGTATTCTTTTGTTGATCAATTACTATATCATTCAGGCTTATGATATTGACTGTTTTTAACTTGTCTTCGTCATTTTCATTGTGTTCATAGACAGGGTTTCTGCTAAGGCAGTCAGCTTTGGTGTTTTCTTTTCCAGGATTATATATGATTTTGCAATTATACTGCGATATATAGTGTGACATTTCTCCTAATTCATCATCTGTTCTATTTTTTATATTCAGATCTTCCAACGGTTTATGGCCTGTGTAAATCGTAAATGTGTTTCCAATCAGCCAATGTTGCCAAAATTTTAAACTTTCTTTTATAGCTAAGCATTCTAGAAAGAAACAGAAATTTAAATTTATACTGATACTGGTCACAGAGCTGCAAGAAATTATAGTTTAATAAGAATTTTTGTAGAAAATAATTTATAAATAACTAAAATGATATGATTTTTCAATTCTTTTGATGGAATATTAATGCACATGATTTCTTCCCAGAGTGAATAAAAAGAAGACTGTGTCTTCCCAAATCTTTCATGATTTTTGTATCGTCTGCTTCTTCTTATCGTTGTTGAAAATAATGCGCTCTTTCTTTCAGTAAAATGATTGATCATCCATGCGAAGTGAATCAGTTTTCTAATGCTTTGAATAAAGAATTTTCAAGAGAAATATAACATTTGTTTCTTCCAGAAGCAAGATTATTATTTTTACTTTTTAACAGTTTCATGTCTTGCTCATTCCTTGTAACTGTGGTTGAATTCTATTCGCATAACAATTCACATAAAATCTCTACGAAGGAGACATTAGTTAAAAGATTTCTTTATATCGTTAACCATTGGAAAATGAAATTTATATGCATAGATCCGATGTTGGAATGGAATCTTTTTCTTGGATGTGTTACAGTCCTTGATTGGAATAAAAAATGTAGAGTCGCATACTTAGCTAAATCTAATTAAGAAAGTAGTTAATGTATGAAATATAAAAAATATAAAAAGAGAAGCAGATCATATAAATTAAATTAAAAAACAATATAATACATATATTTTACTCAGTAAAGTATTTTAATTGAACAAAATATTGCTATTCTACTTATTATTGTCTGTTATAATACCAGGATAAAGAGAACGATTTATAACTCATCGGTATACTTAGATCCAAATCAGAAAAATGTCATTGTATGGTAAAGGCATAAAAAAAATCACACAGCATGTTATCTTGTTTATTCATGTTTAACCTAAGTTGATGATCACTATAGAGAAGAAATGAAACGTATTAAAACTAATAAATGATAAAACATACCTCAGTTAACCTAAAAAACTAATAAATAATAATACATATCTCAGTTAACCTCAAATAACTAATAAATAATAATACATACCTCAATTAACTTCAAAAAAGACTTTTATTACTAATATTCACAAATGATAAAAATCACAAATGTAATTCCTTACCTCCGACGTCTTCGTCTTTAAAAAACAATTTTAATGTTAAAATTATATCGATTAAAAATTTTAAATCGAAAATTTGCAAAAAAGGAAGAGACGGTAATTATTATTTATCTACTGAAGAATTTTCGTAATTTGTAAAATTTTGTCTTTATCGAGATAATATTTTTGGGATCAACAAATGATCGTTTGGTCTTTCAGAAATTAAAGGATATTATTGTGATCATCATTCTATTTCGTATCGCGTATACATTCCGGATTTTTCAAATAAGATACATGTAACTTCTCATACGCCTTAATATCAGAAATTTAATTTATAGTTATTTATTTTTTCTTGTAGTATTTATTATTTATATATATAATATTTTTCTATATCGAGGGTTTAGAATGGTCCAAATAAGTTGTCCAATTAGTTTCTCTGTAAAATAAGAGATTATATTTTAATTAATATTACTATTTGCAATACCAACTATATTACTATTTACAATCTCTAAAAATTATATTCTACCTGTAAAATAAGAGAAACGACGATGATAACGTCAGTTATTCGTCCTTCTTTCACAACACTATTCGTTGATCACGTACGGTTAATAACAATTACTAATGTATCTTTATTTAACGAACTTTTATAAACTAAATACGTTATCACTTTTCTTTGCTTATATACCATCATAGAGGCGCGCGGATCATACTTAGCTCGCCAAGTTTAAAGAGAATATATTCTCTTTACATATGTATATTTATTTATGAATGTTTTCTATATTTTTTCACTATACTCATATTATATATATATATATAATATGTTTGTAATCCTTAATTTGTTGAGAGTAAGAACCACAATTAGATTCGTCTAAAATAAGAGAATCAACAATTAAAAGTTCATGCTCCTGTTTCTCTATTAATTGATGCTAATCTTAATACGTTTTTAATTAAATTTAATTTACAAGATTTTTCCACTAAACTTCTAAAACGCTCTTGTCAGATTTAAAGACTGTCACTCCTGCAAGATTTAAACACCAACTGTCACTCCTGCTAGATTTAAAAACCAACTGTCTCTCCTTTCCTATCTCTCTAATGTCTTTGTTTATCCGATGTATAGCGCCACATCCAAACAGCTAATCACTCAATGCACCGGCACATGTATACAAAGCTTACATATATATATATATTAACAAATTTTGTGTGTGTTTTGTATTTAACTATGCCAACAATAAAAACAAAATTTCTGGTAGAAAATAGTTAATTCTGTCTCAAAATGTATATGCTTAAGGAAGCAATAGCAAATCTAAAACTACTTTCATATTTTTGATTAATAAATGCAACTGAAACTGGAAATATTTTTTTATTATTTTAATATTTTGAAAAATATTCTAAACATTTTTTGTAGATTCTTTTTTATTTCCCTACATTATGAAATTATTATAAAAATACCATGTGTTACACACTAAAATAAAATACTTCAATATTAGTAGTAATGTTTTGCTTTACTTATTTTAACAAATAATTATCCAATTTTGCGAAGCATTTGAAGAGGTTTAACGATTTCTCAAGATTGTCTTTTATAATTCACATAATCCACTATTAGTTTCATAAAATGTCTTGTAGAAATATATTCAAATTGTATTGCTATTAATATGTTATACGCATGGGCAACTACAAATTCAAGGCGCAAGCGCACTTTGAAAAAAATCTCCCACTGATGACGATTCCACATTTGTAATAATTAATAACTAATTAAATAATTACTTAAAAAAATTAGCAGTTATGGATTTTTAATAACCTTTTTGTTAGGAATTTAGCTCACTTATTCATTTTTTTCTGTTGTTGCAAACTACGTTGCTTTACTTAGAAATAAAAAAAAGAAGTTTTCACATTTTCAATTGTCGATAACTAATTAAATAATTAATTAAAAAGTTAGCAATTATGGATTTTGAATTAGCAAATAGCTAGCAATTAAAATTATAAAAATTATCAGTTTGCGTCTATGAAAAATGTAGCCCCTTTGTTTCGTATTTTTTTATAGTTATACTTTATATTTTCCAAGGATTATCAAAGATAGATTATTATAAAATAGAAATGGTAGATAAATATGTTTTACGCATTTACCAAGGCTATTTTTAAGTATATATGTGAACTATAAAAACTTTTCTTACGAAATTCTAATGTAATCTTTCTATTAGTCGCGGTTATTGTTTTCTTTTTTCTTTTTTAGTTTTCCCGTATAGAAACTCGTGAGCACGTTAACGAATAATAAAGGAGACTTTCTAATGTTTATTGTTTTTGTTGTCTGATGCTTTTGATCACTTTGATTTGTTCTTTTTTTTTTATTCGTAACTCATAGAAATTCATCATAGTTTGTTGAATAATTTAACACTTAATTAAAACAAAATATCAATTTTACCAATGTAAAACAAAAAAAGATGAGAGAATGATGATAGATCTTCTTCTGGATGCAAGGATTAAAGGGCATTACTATTTAGATAACAGTTTGTCAGGATTAATAGTTAAGAGTACACATATATTTAATCATACATAAAATCACTTAAACATAAGGCTTCAAAGTAACATAATCATAAACGTAAGAAAACTTAAAGCATAAAAGACGTAACACATATGTTCGAAAATTGCGCCACTCAAACTAGATGACAGCACCTCTCGGATATCATGATTAAGACGCCGTCTGTTATCGTCGAGAAGAAGACATATCGATTGTTTTTATTGATCAAGGGATCACGCCACTTCACGTGTAAATAGATTATTGGTCCCCTGTGAAGTCATCCTCTGCGTGTTATTCTCCTATTGGGTTTTTGTTCTCTCTTCCTAGCGTGGACCGCGCTGATTGGTGTATCATCTTTTCTTTTGTCACTTCCGCTCTGTTCCTCAACTCGAAGAAAAGTGGCGTGGTCCAGATTAGAATCGTTTTGATAATCAATCTGTGCGGACGTACTTTTTAGAAATCTCTAAGAGTTGTGCATCATCTCATAGAATTCATCTCGCTTTATTCTTATCTCTCACCGTTCCATCTCATCTTACTCTTTTTATTTTTCTCATCTAGGCCATCCTTGTGCTGCGTCTTTCTCACTGATCATCTCTTTATCCTATCTTTCATTAACGACATATCAGGTAATCTCTTAACCTTTTTTTCTCTTATTCTGATCCTCTCTTTATACGTTCTTACCTCTTATTCATGTATTACTTGTTTCATTATTTCTATTTATTCTCATATTAATTTTATTATTACATTTCTTACGACCTCTCGTACTACGTACTTCCGGCACACGTGGCGTGATATCCGGTACACGTGGCGTAGTCTATCTATTACTATTTATTAACTCATATTATAATTTTGTTATCTCTATTTTTTTTTGTTCACAAATTTTAATAAATCTCGTTACATATAAACTCTACCAGAAATTACCATAATACAGTCCACTTGCCTATCTCGTCCGTCTCTTATCCCTTTCCTTAGTACTCTCCGATCTTCTCTTCGCGCATCTCCCTCTAAATTGGTAATTTCTCAAACAACATAAGACATAAGAACTAATAATCACTCAATAAGAACACATAACACTTCAACATAATACGACCACTTAATATCTCGACATAATACCATAAAACTTCTTAATACTTAATCATAATACATAACTCCAGTGCAATCATAATACTTTTCGAAGCGCAATCATAAGACTAACAACCCCCCTCTTTCTTATGCATCGGTCCTACCGCCGACGGAGGGGGAAAGGGTACGCAAGGCGGTCCTAGTCCCTTTTCCGATCCATTATTGGTCATCGACCGTCTTTCTTCCAAATCTACGTAACACCCCAGAGTGGGAGTGCGCACAAAGCGTTCTCGTAATCTCCACAGTCTAGACCACCAGCCGTTACTTGATCGGAAATAAATATTATATTCCTTTCTTAAGAGGACCCTTTCTTATGAATTCTACAGTTCCATAAGTTTTCTATTCTATCGTAAAACAAACTAAGATTAGATTATCCTATAGCCTATCCTAAACTAATATTACTCCGTTACAGTTCGGCCATCCTGACACAGTTCGGCCTCCGAACTCGCACGCTTTTAAGATTAACAACAAAAAAATGAAAATAATATATTTCTTTAGTCTCTTTCTTACGCGGGTTCCCACGGTCGCATCTAACAACGCGGGTACATAAAATAAAATTCGATCGTGATGCTTACGGTATACCAAACCGTTTCCTAACTCATAAAATTTATTTTCGGTTCGTTCTAACTCACTACGTATCATTTTTATCACAGAATCGTCGTCCTGGCACAAAGCAAGGTTCTTATCGAAAGAATTATCTTCTACCACTAACACTTGCCGGCTCAACGCGTCTACATGCGGCATACGTGAACCAGATCGGTGTCAAGTACATAATCGTAACTTTGCATCTCTAATACCCATCGCGCTATCCGAGGGTGCGTTTCCTTTTTATTTAGTAGTAAGTAGTAAGTTTATTTAGTAGGGAGTAACTATGACTCTCTTAACTTACGCCTAATTCTCGTCATCTCAGATATCACTAAGTAGTGAGAGTCATGGTTAGCAAGTAGCCCCCTTTTCGTGGGTCTCGCCATAAGTACCTTCGGGGAAACTAAGAGCTACCTCTGCGCCACTCGTCACGGGTTAATAGCCCAGTCTCTTCCCTGCCTGAGGGTGTGACGAGTGTGGAACAAGGGGGAGACAGGAGGATTTTCCTCCAGGTTATGTTGGGCTGCCAACCCGGCATAGCCTTTTACTGTGGGCACTAGGAAGAGAAACGTAGCTGATTGCCAGCAGCGGGGCAACCCGGTTCGGACTGCTGGCCCCACAGATCCTTTATGCCATGCTAATGAGAGTTCACAACATGCAGAGCCTGTTCCAAATGGATCGCAGGAAGCGGCCAGTACACAGAACAACACTGACTTAGTGCATCAGTGCCAACATTGCCCACGATCTTTCGCGACTAAGCGAGGCTTGGGTGTGCATAAGCGTGCGGCTCACCTAGAAGCGGCTAATGACACTATTTCTGTCGAGAGAGTCAAGAAGCGGTGGTCCCCGGAAGAGATTAGACTTCTGGCTCGTGTGGAGGCCCAAGGCATCTTGAGAGGGGAAAAATTCATTAATGAATACATCCTCTCTCAAGGGCTCGGCGACCGCACCCTTGATTCTATCAAGGGTGTAAGGCGTCGGACCGACTATAAACATCTTGTCGAAGCTGCGGTTCGTGAATTTCAGACTGTAAAAAGTCGGGAGGGATTGAACAGTAGTAACGGCAATGCCTGTGCTCCACCGAACCAAGGTTTGTCGGAGGACCGGTCCGGGCTCCCCGGAGAACCGCTCGATGGACCCTAACACACTTGAGAGACCACGTAATGAGATTGTGCTCGAGATCGAACACCTGATCTCTAAGATCGACGCAAGCGACGGTTACGATGCTGACGTTTTAGTCAGTATTGCCCGTCGCTTTTTGAACGGAGTCGATATAGCAGAAGCAATCAATGCGTGGCTTAAGAGTGTGTTCCCACCAACTTCTCGGCGGTCTGGTGATAGTCGGCCGTGAGTGCATATCCCCGTCGATTCGAACGATGTACCATCTTGGCGGATGAGACGAAGAAGGTACACAAGAATACAAGAACAGTTCAAGAGGAATCCTGGGCGAGTAGCCAGGGTAGTGTTGGACGGCACAAGCGAGTCACGTCCCCCCAGCCTTCAATCTATGGTTGATTACTGGGGACCGTTGATGACTCGTGAGTCCGCTCCATACACGCTGGCTACAGAAAATATTAATAGGCCCAAGCCGCAGGACCTCTGGCGCCCCGTCTCAATAGTGGAAATTGAAAAGATTAAGGTTCCACTTAAATCCGCTGTTGGTATCGACGGTGTCACGTCCAGACAATGGCGTAGTGTGCCGGTAATGATACGTTCCCTCTTGTTTAACATCATCTTGGCAAGAGGGGGCTTTCCGAAAGAAATGTTAGTGAGTAGGACAATATTTCTCCCAAAGAAGCACGAACCCGAAAAACCTGCTGATTATAGACCGATCAGCATCGCATCCGTAATTGTACGGCATTTACACAAGATTCTCGCCATCCGCCTCCGCAATGCTGATTTGATTGATATCCGACAGCGTTGTTTGGAGGACGGGTGCGCAGAGAATATAGCAGTCCTCGCCTCATTACTGGACGACGCCAAGCGCAGGCTCAGGGAGCTACAAGTAGTTTCCCTGGACTGTGCCAAGGCGTTTGACAGTGTGAGCAATGAGGCTATTACGGTAGTGCTTCGGGAGAATAATTTGCCTGAGAGCATGATCAATTATATAGAACACACCTACTCGCGTAGCATGACTTACTTAGAGGTCGGAAGCCAACGATCAGAACCGGTACACGTCGGCAGGGGTGTTCGCCAAGGCGACCCACTGTCGACCCTTGTTTTCTGTCTGGTACTTGACAAAGTCGTTCGCACCTTACCATCTGTAGTCGGATATGATCTGGGCGGCGTACGAATTACCACCTTATTGTACGCCGACGATACCTTTCTGGTAGCTTCTACGGTCCAGGGAATAATGGGTATGCTGGTAAAAGCGATCGATGAGAGAGCAGAAGGTGTCGGGCTCTCGTTTAACACCTCTAAGTGCTCTGCATTGTCAATTGTTCCGTCTGGCCAGGTCAAGAGGTCTAAAGTCTTAACAAGGCCCCAATTCGAACTAAGGGTGCAAAAATCGCCCAGGTAACACCCTCGTAAGAGTGACGTTACCTCGGGGTCGACTTTAGGCCAATTGGACCGAAGAAGGTAGGCGGGACATTGATGTGCGAGTTGCGGAGGGTTACGAGGGCTCCACTAAAGCCGCAACAGCGGCTTTATATTATAACATCTTTTCTTCTGCCTCGATTATACCATCGACTCGTACTTGCCGGTACTACCCTTGGAACGTTGCGTTCCCTGGACCTGCAGGTTCGTTCTGCGGCTCGAAATTGGCTCCGCTTGCCCCCGGACGTACCCAAGGCGTACTACCACACGCCTATCCGAGAGGGAGGTCTAGGCCTACCATCTTTTGAAACATCTGTGCCAAGCCAGATTTTAGAACGATTGAATAGCTTGGCGCAATCGACATCACCAGCTGCTAGGGCTGCTCACGGGGAAGCCTGGGTCCAGAAAAGGATCCAGTGGGCCAACCGTGCGCTCACCAAAAACACCAGCGAAGCCCTGCGCAGCAAACAAGATGTCGACAGATGGTGGGCAGAGGCTCTCCACAGCTCGGTAGACGGACGCGATTTACACGAAAGCGCAAAAGTCTCGGCGTCCACCGCTTGGGTGCAATGGGGAATGGCGCTGACCGGACGGGACTATGTCCAATACCATCACGTCCGTGTCAACTCTTTGCCGACGCAAATAAGAACATCTCGTGGTGTGAGGAGGGTCGGCGCGAATGTATCGTGTCGTGCCGGCTGTCAGGCAACTGAAACAGCGGCCCACGTCATTCAGTCGTGCTACCGAACCCACGGTGGCCGGATAATGAGACACAATGCAATTTGCGGAGTGCTACAATCCGGCCTGCGCGACAAAGGGTGGGGAGTCGAAATTGAGCCAAAGATACGGACCGGCCAAGGTGTCCGTAAGCCAGTCATCGTTGCTGCCAGGGATGGCGTCGTCTGCATAGTTGATGCACAAGTGGTTAGTGGTACGACGGCTTTAGACGGTGCACATGAGAGAAAGTGCGCGTACTATGCCGAGAATGAAGATTTAAAGTCCGAGGTCGGTATTAAGTACGGTGTCCGACCATCAGACATTATATTTCGCACTTGTACGCTCTCGTGGCGCGGAATATGGTCGTCAAAGTCTGCGGATGGGTTGATGGCGATGGGCCTGCCTCGGGGGCTCTTGGGATTTATAACCTTAAGAGCAATTCGAGGCAGTCATACGAACTGGAGCCGATGGAATAGGATAACTGGCATAATACCATCTGGGAGGAAACTCCCAAGAACTGGCATTGGGTAGCATGGTATAAAAACGTAACATTTCAGGGCAACGTGCACCCTTCCATCTTAAAGTCGGCAGCACGCAATAAAGCCGTGGGCAGTGAGGTTTAGTGGGTAGTTGGCTTTTGCCAGAGTCCCACAGTACTTGTTTTTCGAACGACGACAAGTCTGCATAAATGCATTCCTCACTGCCTTATAAACAAAAAAAAAAAAAATTAGACTTAACGCTTGGCAATCGGTAAAAATCTTAAACTTAATAACTAAAAGGTACGGTCGAAAATGACGTAACGCATAAATAATCGCGAGCGTTTCTAATTCGAAACTATGATATTTCGACTCCGTTTCGGACGTTCTTTTAGAAAAATAAAAAAGAGGATGCAATCTACGGTCCGACTTCCTCTGCATTAAAATCGCCCCAAAACCTATACTACTCGCGTCACAATGCAATTCTGTCTTGTCACGTGGTGAATAAATACTTAATACCGGCGGGTGCATTAGCTTCTCTTTAAGTTTTGTGAACGCTTGTTCCTCGACGTCCCCAAATTGGAATTTTACACCTCTCCTAGTCAAATCGTAAAGAGGTTTGGCAATAACTGAAAAATTCTCTAGAAATTTACGGAAGTAAGAGCACAAATCTAAAAAGCTCTGTACGTCCCGGATGTCTCTCGGGGTCGGGAATCTCTTTACCGTATCGAGCCCGTGACCCATCGGTTTAATACCGTCGCACGTCACCTTATATCCTAAATAATCTATTTTCGTCTGGAAGAAACGACATTTATCTAATCGTAATTCGAGCTTGTTTGCGACGAGCAACTTAAAAACTCTTTCCAATAACCAAAGATGATGTTCCATTGTTTCAGTCGCTACAAGGAAATCGTCTAAATATACCGAAACTTCACCGGTGTGAATGTGTTCCCGAAATATTTCCGTAACATAACGTTGATATCGGAGAGGCGCACCTTTTAAGGCGAAAGGCATTCTTAAATATTCATACTGTCCCATTGGCGTAACGAACGAGGTATATTTAATCGATCCTTCGTCCATCCTAATATGAAAAAATCCATCTTTTAAATCGAGAGTTGTAAAGTATTTTTTCCCGCTTAATAAATCAAGTTGGTCTTCGATCAACGGAAGAGGAAAATTATCGCGCAACGTAACTTTATGTAGCCTTCTAAAATCCACACATAATCGCACCTGTCCGTTTTTCTTCTTCGTCAGCACAATCGGTGATGCATACTCCGAGGTGCTTTCCCTAATTACCCCTTTGTCAAGAAGCTCTCTTAGGATATCCTTTAGCACGTCTTTTTCGCTATACGATAGTCTACGTGGTGCACATGAGAATGGTTTATTGTCTTTTAACATAAGCTTCATTGTATTTTCAACGGCTGGACTAGACGGTCTTTGCGCTTTAATGTAACATCTGTCAAAGATTTCACGTTCCTGTGTTTTTATATCCGACGGAAGGTCTTCATTAATTTCCATTTCCTGCGACGAACCGGAATCGTTATCGCAATCTACCTCTATATTCATGATATCGGCGATCTCTTTTTCTTCGCTTAAAAATAACTTAGCTACCATCATAAAGTCTCGACCTAAACCTAACGCGCTGCGCATCGTCTTATCTGATACGACTCGTAACGTAATTTCGTACTCCTTATCGCCGAAAACTAATATTGCATCTACACAGCCGATCACTTCAAAACCGCTACTATTTATTCCGCAGAATCGATTCGAATTAACCTTAATAAATATATATTCGCGCGGAATAAATCGGTCTTTAATAAAACAAATAGGGCTTCCTGAATCTAAGAGCGCTTTTAACCGCATACTAAAATTATTTTTCTCCTTACTAATACGCAGTTCTACCTCACGCAGAAAGTTGTTGTTATCCTCTTCCTGCGTTGTCGCGATACAATTAATTTGTCCTTCTCTTGGCTGGCACTGATTGGCCCGTTGACCAAAATTACCGCATTTAAAACATGTTCCACGCTCCCTCTTCGGCTTTGGACAATTTCCCATCAAGTGCCCGAACTCGTTACAAAAGTCAGAAGATTCGCGTTCAGTTTCGGGTTAAGATTTAATGTCAAGTTTAAGATCCTCTAAGTTTTTATGGACGTTCGGTAATTTTATGATTTATTGTGTTACGCGTCGCGTGTGAATTAGAGGTCTGTTAGTGGAATCGTGATCAAAGGATACTGGACGAAACGTTAAGATGAGTACACTTAAAGTAAACCAACTTAAGGACATGCTCAGTGCAAAAAATTTAAGTACGACCGGAAATAAGATAGAACTGGTTAAGCGGTTATTAGAGGCAGGAACGCCTGCTGCAGACTTATGTTTACCGTCGGTAGGCACTTATGAAGAATCCGACGAGCAGACCGAAGTCATGTCGGTACAAGGTTTGAGTTACGTACCACCCCCTAACCCCGCACCTACGGAAATGGAATTGTTACGGCGGGCACGGGATTTAGCTGAGCGAGAAGCTGATCTCTTACGTAGGGAGTTGGAATTTTTAAGAAGGACGCCTCAGTCAGTGATAAGTGAAACGGGAAGATCCAGGGTGAAGAAGTGGCAAGATATTAAGGAGTTAATCGGTGAATTCGACGGCAGTGATATCGAATTCGACCGATGGGAGAAGCAGGTCAAAGGACTGCTTGCCAGTTACGATCTGGATGCGCCTAGTTCTAAGGCCCTAGTTTGTAGCCGACTAAAAGGAAAGGTCTTAAAATGGTATCATTCGCGAGTGGATTGCGTAGATTTGAGTAGCAACGACTTTTTGCGCGAGCTTAGAAAGATGTTTGGGCAGCAAGTTGATCCCCTAATTTTACGACGCAAGCTCGAGGCGAGAGTGTGGAAGTCTACCGAAAGTTTTACGGATTATGCGCACGACAAGGTGACATTAGCTAATCGCATCCCGATTGATGAAAAAGAATTAATTAGCTACGTGATCGATGGTATCCCAAGCCAGGAGTTACGCACTCAGGCCAAGGTGCAATGTTATGCTTCGTTGGAATCTATGATAACGGCATTTGCAAGTGTATTGGCACCGAAGGAGACGCTTCATCGGCAACGACGCGGAGATCTTCCGTCGGGTGGTAAGAATGGACCTTCTTCACGGGGTCAAGAGAAGACGAAGGGTGCGAACGAGAGGAGGTGCTATAGTTCCAGAACCAGTGAGAAAGATCATCAACGCAATTGGCCTTGTTAAGCATGATGGTGACACTTATTTACCTAACATCACGAAAACGGCTACTACTCGGGATGGAAATATTGTTCCTCAACCCGAAACTCTGTTAATTTCTAACCTCAGAAGAACTGTGCTATCTCTTCCAGATGGCAATACTCCACTTAATTATAGAAGATACTTTACCGAGAACAATAGCATTCCAGGGGCAATTTTCGATGCAAACTATGTTTTGCAGAATGCTGATGAAATCATGCCGGCAGAATATAGATTTACGCACAAACGTATTGCATATTTGCTCGTCAGGGTAATATATTGCTGCAGTTATATAAAACTAATAAAAAAAAGGGACATTAAAATGATATCAACTATTCATAATGCAGATATTTGTGATACCGGGAAAAAGGATAAAAATGGTGATGCAATCTTGAAGCCAAAATGCATTATCGAATACAACCGGTACATGAAAGGGGTCGGCCGCGCGGACCAATACTTGAGTTATTATCAAATTTTTAGAAAAACAAAAAAGTGGACCAAGAAAGTTTTTTTCATAAATTGTGCAATATTTAACTCGTTTTGTATATATCGACATTTGAACAGGGAGTACATTCGAAAATTAAATTACCATGATTTTTTAATTAAATTAGGAACTGCGTGGATTAAAACTACTAACGATAGTGATCCTACTACATCTCGCGTCGTTCGTTCCAATCCAGTGGAAAGATTAACTGGAGGAATAAAACATCAATTAGTTAAAATATCGGAAATAAAAAAAAGTGTACGAAGGGATTGTCATGTTTGCTATGCAAATAAAATTAGAAAACCTACTTATTTTATGTGTAAGACATGTAAAATATCATTACATGTAGGTGATTGCTTTAATAATTATCATACAAAGGAAAAATATTAAATTTGTTTATAATTTATATTGAAAAATATTAAATTTTTGTTGTTTTTTGTTTTATGTTAATTTTTTCGTGAATTTAATAAAGTTCTTTAAAATTAATTCTTCAAAAATACTTCCGGCCCCTGGCGACGTTTGACTGCGTAGACGTGCAACTGTCTTTTAAAGTTAAAACTGTTAATTATATATTATACATTATATATGATAATTGAAATTAAAATTTGTTCTTTTACTAGTTGTATCATTCTTTTACTTTTACCTAAAATAAAGTGGTAACCGTAAAGTCGCGCATCGACAGAAACCGAGCGTGTCGCGGTTATCGGTTTCGCAGCCTAGAGCGCTGGCACTGTTCGAGGGACAGAGGAGAAGCGCAAAATCGCTCCGTGGCACTCAAACGGTTAAATCGGAAAAACGAAAGGAGGGGTGTTGCAATTATTGCAAGAAATTAGGACATTGGAAGTGCGAATGTCGAACTCTAAAATATAATATCGAACAACGAAGGAAACAAAGTCTGGGAAACGACGAGAGGGGGTCCAGCGGCGGACGGACGCCGTTCCCCCTCTCTCAAACCGCGTCTGGGAACTCCGCAACCGAAACCGGGACCGTCGCAATCAAACAAATAAAATACGAACCGGTTAACACTATGACGTTCGGCGACACCACAGTGGTTTAAGTCACAAAAATTGCAATATCGCCGGCTACACCCATTCGCGTCCGTTCCGTCTTTTGTCAAAATATTTAAAGAATTTGTCGCACCGGTAAATTTCTGATCGTGTTAACCGACGATAAAGATATCTGAGAACAGATTTCACAGAAAAGAAAGGATATTCACTCAGGTAAGAATGGTTCGGATATTCAAAAGAATCATAAAGGGGCACCACTAGTTTAACCTCCTGAAAAAAGGTGATACCTGGGAATTTTTTTAAAGAAAACTACTGCATGAAATGTTTCAATATTTGAATTAAATATTTGTGGATTTATATTAAGTACATAATAAAATTTTTGGATAAAAAAATTGAAAATTCAGTAAGTTATTTGCAATCTCCCAAGGGTCCAAAAGCAGTACCGAAACTACTGACGAAAATTAGATGATTTCTGGCCTATTAAAATTACATTTTATATTCGATCGAAAAACTGGAGGTTCTTGGTATGGAGAAACATATATAAAAGAAGCTGCAAAAAGAATCAAATCGATCGGATGATTTGTCTTTAAATTATAACTGCATTAAATTTGAAAAATGTAATTTCACACAGCTAAATACATATCTTTTAAAACATTACATTTTTTATGATAAATTAGCTTTTTTAAAAAATTTATAAAAAGAAAAATTCAATTTTGAAAACCTTTTTTTTATAAGTCTGCTATTTTTATTTTTTTTTAATATGCATATTATTGAATAGTTCATTAGAATAAAGTCTACAGAAAAATAATCTCTGTAATTTTTTATTTCAAATGACTACGAAAGGTTGTGTGCTTCTCCGAAATAACTCAACTATTTTTCGGGGGCACAACTTAGACAGACAAAATTATTGACAAATTAATATAAAATTAATTAAAATAAATTTATTTTGTACATTTCAAGAGACCTATAAAAACATGTAAAAATTTCGAAACGATCGCATTTTACTTTCATATTTAAAAAAATTCATGAGAAAACGTCGAAATTTCGACCGTTATACCGGGCTACTACTTTCAAGAACGGCCGATCGTAAGCGAACGCGGCTCCGGTGCCAAGCGAAAAATCCGACGTAGCGCTGCCGGCGCCGAGCGTAGAAATTTTTTTGAATCGCCCGGACGTCAAAGTGTTAATAGGGCTCTAATTTGTCACTGGTACCTCTCAACAGATAACTGGCACAGTGACATTGATGATCGACACTGGCGCGGAAATAAATTTGATAAAGGCTAATGTATTACGTGGAACAACAAAGACGGACGCTACGGAGACTGTACAGTTAACAGGCATCTCCCAAAAAAGACATGGCACACTTGGTACTACCAAGATTCGCATATTTGGGGAGGACGTTAAATTCCACTTGGTAGAAGAAAATTTCCCTATACAATCGAATAGTATATTGGGAACCGAGTTCCTACAATCGAAGTCTGCTACCATTGATTACACTAGTGGATATCTCAAATTTTGCAAAAAAATAATTCCGTTTGTCGCGAACGAGAGTATTTGCGTTCCATCGAGAACGTCACAAATTTGCTACTGCTACGTTGCGAACACTGAAGTAATAAAGGGATATATCCCTCGCTTACAGCTTCCACCTAGGGTTTATGCAGGTGAAGCTTTAGTTAAAAATGAAAACGGGTCAGCTTCGAGACACCTCAAAACGATTCCCTCGGCATTATACAACGTGTCACTTCGTGGCTGCAAAAGCCAGCAATATATAGATCAAGAAAGTGTGAAGAACTATGCTGGGTGGACATTTACTCCCCTGATGGAGGTCGGGTCAGCGCCGGAACACTTTCTTTAATCAGCGTATTAATGAAGATTTTTGTACTTGCATTGTTCTTGTGCAAGGCAATTTTTAGAAGCAGTTATAGAATCAGTGATCGGATGCATAATAAATTAAAATCATACACGAATTAGAATAAGTGTTGATCGCCGTATAATCAAATTTCGAATTTACGATAAGAAACTTATAAATAAGTTTCTTATTTTTGTTTATACCGCATTATTAGATTCATGCGAGATGCATCACCATTACCATTGAGCTTCATCCCATTGGAATTGTTTGAGAAATTACCAATTTAGAGAGAGATGTGCGAAGAGAAGATCGGAGAGTACTAAGGAAAGGGATAAGAGACGGACGAGATAGGCTAGTGGACTGTATTATGCGAATTTCTGGTAGAGTTTAGGTGTAACGAGATTTATTAAAATTTGTGAACAAAAAAAAAACAAGTAGCGATAACAAAATTATAATATGCGTTAATTAAACAGTAATAGATGGACTACGCCGTGTGTACCGGATATCACGCCACGTGTACCGGATATCACGCCACGTGTGCCGGAAGTACGTAGTACGAGAGGTCGTAAGAAATGTAATAATAAAATTAATATGAGGATAAGTAGAAGTAATGCAACGAGTGATACATGAATGAGAGATAAGAACGTATAAAGAGAGGATCAGAATCAGAGAAAAAAGGTTAAGAGATTACCTGATATGTCGTTAATGAAAGATAGGATAAAGAGATGATCAGTGAGAAAGACGCAGCACAAGGATGGCCTAGATGAGAAAAATAAAAAGAGTAAGACGAGATGGAACGGTGAGAGATAAGAATAAAGCGAGATGAATTCTATGAGATGATGCTCAATTCTTAGAGATTTCTAGAAAGTACGTCCGCACAGACTGATTATCAAAACGATTCTAATCTGGACCACGTCAATTTTTTTTCGAGTTGAGGAACAGAGCGGAAGTGATAAAAGAAAGGTGATACACCAATCAGCGCGATCCACGTTAGGAAGAGAGAACAAAAACCCAATAGGAGAATAACACGCAGAGGATGACTTCACAGGGGACCAATAATCTATTTACACGTTAAGTGGCGTGATCCCTTGATCAATAAGAGCAGTCGATATGTCTTCTTCTCGACGATAACAGACGGCGTCTTAATCATGATATCCGAGAGGTGCTGTCATCTAGTTTGAGTGGCGCAATTTTCGAACAGGAATGCATTGTAATACTCGATTTCGTCCATAAAAGCATGTGATATTGCCCTTACATGCATTGCATCGTGTTTAATTTATGCAATTGCGAATACTTTTGATATATCGATACTTCGATATTAACAATAAATTAACACGAAGACAAACCATTTCGCAACGGACAGACTCTAGCAGTTAAGTGGTGGCACAAAGCCCAGTTCTTTAATTAGAACACCTAACTTAATAAAAGGAGTCGTCAGAGGTTTTCCATATATTTTTATATATCTATTTTCCTTTTTTTGAAATTCTTACTTATTAAAAAATTACATTTAAAATTTTTTACAAACGAAAAGTTAAAATCAAACAACCTATAGAGTCCTAGTCCGCTTGGATGAATTTTTATAGAAATGTATTTATGTGTTATGTATTTATGTGTTTTGAATCATGTTTTTCAGATCATGATTTTCAGCTTCTAATGAGCTGATCTCCCGTTTCTCCCTCCTATACTTTCTGCCTTCCTATCTAGGAGGTGTGCCCAGGTCCTACTCGTATGGGTAAGCAATGGTTAGCACAGGTTCAGTTTTAAATTTCTTCCTTATTAGCGGCTGTCATTGTGTCAGTGCTTGCACGATGTACTTCGCTATCTACAGGTATGTATTAGATTGTGTGCCCTTACATCGTTTTTCGCGATAGTTTTTAATTAATGCATCGATCAATATTGGAAGTACTACTTGTAGAGTCATTTATGAGATGAAAAATACGAATATTTGCATTTTCACATTTATATTAAATTTTCATACTTTTGCTTTTTGTAATAAAATCGTTTTTAATAGTAGAGTTACCACATTTATTTGTAGAAACTATGATATACTCGTATAAAACTAGTATGCATATATACTAGTTTATACTTGTATTTTTGCATTAGTCATTTATGCAATAATCACTAGCCTTGACAGACGATTACAGCAATTGGTACGTAATCCCATAAATTTAGAAAACGCGTTTGAACTAGGGTGTCGGAAGTGCCCAGGGGCATGGCTCTCTAGTTTAGGCTTTTGAAACCTGGTGGTATGTGTGAGAACCGTGGAGTGTGTGGGTGGGTATGCATGTATATTTTTTTGAGCGAATGTGAAACTTTAATTATAAGTAGGTAGGACCCCGGAATGGCACGTGGCATACTTGCACTTTTCAGTGCGAGTCCCCACCTCCGGATTTTATACGGAATCGTCATAAAATTCTATCTTTTTATTCTATCTTGCTTGACTTGTAAATCTTTTTTGTGACAATTCTGTAATATGTATTATGTATCATGATTCAAAGGTATTTGCAACCATTTAATAAATTCATTTTTATTTCGATTCTATCTCGAACGAGATAAAGTCGAAATCAAATCTGCAAAACCTTTGATGAATTGATACTTAGTTTTAAGTATTATAACTAGCATTTCGCACTATCGTGATTTAATCTTCGAAATGTTTCATATAATTTAATATAAAGAATAAATTAAATAAAAATATTGCAAAGAAATGCATTGCATTTTTAGTATTATTTTTATTTGGATTCGATTATATTACTCGATAGTAATAGTGCGAAGTGTTATTAGGTCATCGATTAGCATAATTAACTGCTCGGACATTCGATTAAATGTGCTCGTGTAATATGTGCACAGTCGATGAACTTTCAAGTTCGTTGATTGTCCACGAGCTAGGATAGCTAACGGGAAACGCGAATGCATTTTGTAATAATTAATAAATAGAGTCACCCCCTTAACGAACATCGGAATTATTTGTATAAGATGTATGATGAAAGAAAATAAATGGAATTATTTCATATATATATATTGTAATGTGAAATGTATTTCATTTATATTAGTGTAATAAGCAGTTGAGAGTAATTGGGTAAAAATGTCTTGAAGTCGTTTCTAAATTGTACGACCATAATTTGGCACATTATAACGGTTTGGTATTAGGATAGAATCGATACTTTACATTGTTAATAATATTCCTTTCGACGATGAGTTATCTCTCGACCAAAAGGTAATAATTATTTTCTATGTAAAAAGCTCAGGATGTTTTACTAATCACATTTTTCTTTTTCAGGGTTGTGTTAGGGTCGGTTAGGTTTTTTTTTATTATATAGAATCAGGGACGATTCTAATTCTATATCATTAATCGTTGTAATATGCCAAATTGTGCGAATACTTTTTGGAACGATTGACGTTTTTGGTCAAAGATTCTTTTCGTGCTCGCACGTAGGGAATGTCCGACAGTAGGCTTGAAGAAAGAAGAGGCTGAAAGCCGAAGAGGCCCCCGCTTAATTATGGCTCAAAAGGGCAACTACAGATTTAACGAATTATTTTCTATGATTCGATAGCATGATCGAATCTTGAGAGAATAGTTCGTTGGTCATTTGATATTTTTTATTGTTTGTATTTTCTTTGCTCGTCAATAATTTATAGTGGTTATTAAGAATGCAAGTAACTAATATAGTTTTCTTTTTGTTACAGGTGACAATCGTTCGATTTGCCATACCACCCACCAAACATCAAACATAATTTTTCCTTAAAATAAATCGATTATTAAAAAAATTTGATTTTATAAATGATATTTCATTTAAAAGATAGAAAATACTTTAAAATCATGATAGAGTACAATACTATTCCCGAATTCCCGCTCCAATATCATATCATTTTCTAATTTCCTATTACACATAATTTCCCCACTTTTCATTCTTCATTTCATTCGTAGAAACTAATTATCTTATAATGTTTTTAATGTCTCTTTTATATTTTTAGGTATTAAGATTTAATCAATTATTATATTATATATTAAATTAATTTTCATTTTATTGTGTTTCAGGGTATGATTAATTTCAATGCATTTGTAAGTATTGGATTTTGATCTAAAAAAGGAACATGCTTTCGATGCATTCATTAGATCTTTGCAAATCCAAACTAATCTTTCTTTTTTCTTTTTCAGGTTCGTTTCTAGTATTTTTTTCAATGGGCAGCGGGTAGATTCTTCCTTTGCGAAGAAAGGTCTATTTCAGGGATGCGACCCTGCCTACGCGAGCCTTGGATTCTATCTTACTCCCTAGGATAGAGAATCATAATCATGTCCTTACCTAAAATTTCACCCACACCAAACGATCCTTTTTTAAATATTTTATTGACAGGATGAATTATGTAACGGGGGACCAGAAGTCGACTAATTTATGGTAAACGGTAGTATTTTAATATGTTTACTACTTTAATATTGCATCTCTCGTAAGAAAAATCATTGTTAAAATGCACTTTCATGTTTCTACAGATACCATGGATCAGTGCAAATTATACTTTAGATGGATTGGAAATTATTAAATATAAAATATTCGTAACTTATATAATCCCCGTATGTGCATATATTGAAAATTATACTATGGAGTGTTACTTTTCAATAAAATCACAGATGTTACTTCAATTCTATTTAGATGCACTCATCATTATTAATTTTGTTATTTGGTATTCCCACTTTCCTCTTCATTCTCGATAGTAATTCTAAGGATTTTCTGAATAAAATTCTTATGGTGGGGCTTAAGAGTGGTACTCAGTAAAAATCGTTCTCGGAGCTTTTATTTTCTATGGTTTCAATTTAATTCGGATGGGGACATCTTCGGGATGCACATCCTGGGTCTTCAGAAGCGGTTACCTCCTCGTGGTTAGACCTGGGCAATGGTATTTTACTTTCAGTATAATGTTTAACATATTTTATATGTTATGCATTCCATTGCAAGTAAAATCTAGCCAAAGACCGCTTACAATAAACATTATAATTGTAATTAGTTTCTTTTAACTTTCCAATTAATACCATATTCTTTTACCCCTTTCCTTAATTCCTTCTATCCATTTAATATACAGAAACTAATTACTTTATAATGTTTTTTAATAACTTTTATACATTTACAGATACCAGGGAGTGGTCCAAAATTGTAGAAATTAAATTTGCGATTTATACAAGAGATTGCATTAGATTAATTAATTCATTTTTGCAGTTCTAGAATAATATTTCTTTTCACGCGTTTCTTTTTTAAATCATAGTTGCAATGAATAGATACTAGGCTCTTTCTTTCTGAAAAATCCTAAATAAGATATAACTTTATGCATCGTTGATAATGTTGTTTATGAATTCCATCTATCAGTAAACCCTTTACAAAGCAACTCCTTTATGCAAGCTTGTAGTTTTATGCAATCTATATGCAGGGGTTGAGTAAGGAATATAACTATTTTACCGATAGAGTTTGAAGGCAAATATGACATCTACCTTATCGACTAATTTCAAGAAATTGTGTAAATAGTTAATGAAAGTCCCACGAATCCATGGTGGCGCTTTTCTACAACTACCTGTCGTTTGATCTTTATTCATAGTTTATATTTATTTCAATTAATCATGTGTATTTTATAGATTTTATAAACGTACATTTTTTTAATATATATCTTTTTATATTATAACTTTTTAATATATCCATTTTTTATATATTAAATATAATAATAATAATAGTATATAACTTTGTAATATATAAATTTTTATATTATAACGTTAATTTTATTTATTTATTTATTCTTATTTACTATATATTTCATATTATATATAATTGGTAATATATTGTTTTAAATGTTACATATCTATTAACATATTTTTGAAAATTAAATAATTTCGATCCGATATTTTATTAAATGAAAATTATACCCTCCACCTCCTCGAAGTCATCACCGCGCAAGAACGTAACAACAAATGTACATTAGTTTAAACAATTATACAAAAAATAAAAGAATATTAAAATGAGAGCGTTATAATATTAAATTTTATTGATTAATTTTATTGATTTTCTTTTATACACATGCGCAACTTTCGGAAAGTCACATAAACAACTTTCACCAAAAAAACTTTGAGGATAATTACTCAGATTAACGGTGGATTTCGAGGAGGAGGGATCACAGACCATATACTCAGAGTTTTTAAGCAACAATAGACACTTGCATCGATTAATTAACAATTATTTTAATATTTTAATGCACTCTCTTATGTTTCAGATTATTTAGACACATATATGTAGTAGTATATAAGCATTACATACTTATTAACATATTTTTTAATATTAATCAGTATTAATTTATTATTCTTTTTGATGAAAATTTCTCCCACCAAAGTCACCACTGCACAGGATCGTTTAAAAAAATGTACATTAGTTTAAACAATTACATAAAAACTAAAAGAATATTAAAACTAGAATGTTATAATTTTAATTTCTATTCATTACAATTAATTTTCTCGCTACATACATGAGAAACTTTCGGAAAGCCATGTAAACAACATTCAATAAAAAAAAATTTTTTATTGTATCAGTATTGTATTTTTTAATGTATCAGT
>QUOG01000137.1:7047-30415 GCA_010416905.1 Polistes dorsalis
TTTTTTTTTTTTTTTTATTTTTTAAATTACATTAATTTTCTACTTTACAATTTGTCCGTGAGCATAAGGTAAATTTTTTTTTTGATTAAATTGAAATAATATTTGCATAGTAATGTACTACCCTTCAGGGTTAACGTTTTCTTTTATTATTTTTATGGATATAAGTTTACCGGATGTTTCCTTTTTTGTCTTTTTCTAATGTAATTAGTAAACGTTTCTGCGGCTAGTTAGCTTGAGTGTAACTGCGGGTTCTTCTTCCTATATTTTGTTGTAAAATTTTCTATTTCTTCCATCGTTGTCATTAGTACAAGGTCCTTTCGTATATTTTACTCCGTATGAACCATGTGGTGCGTCGACTATCATTCTCAGTATTTTCGATTGCATTTATTTTAGCTTTATTATATAATTCATTACTGCTGTTCCCTATAGTGATAACCCAAAGGGTAAATTATTGGTTTTATAATGATTTTATAGATTGTTAATTTATTTTCTAAGCTGACCTTGAATTTTTGCCTAGTTTGTCGAATTACTATGTTATTTAGTCTAATATCCAAAGAGTCTTTTTCATACAGTGTCAAAGCGAAGTGGATGTATTTGCTTGTGTTTGCTTTTATCCTTTTTCTTCTAACTATTTTTCTATTTTTCTTACGTTTTCTTGTAAAAAGGTCATCGCTACTGCTGGGTCAGAATGATAGTTAATATATAGCAGTGTCATCAACAAACGTAAGTATTTTTCTTCCATCATTAGCTGGATTATCACTTGTATAGAGTGTGTATGGGACAGTGTATCAGTGTGAGGGTCTAAGGACACTTCTTTGTGGTACATCAGCTTTGATTTCTTTAATTTCGAAGTACACATCATTGATTTTTATAATAAAGGTCTTATCCCTTAGATATGATGATGCAAGTGGATTGTGCATTTGCATTCGTAAGAGGGCCCTAGATGTATCTACGAGCCCTACATACCACACTTTTTAGAATGCTTTTTTAATGTCGGTCTAGTTGTAATAATTTGTGAACCCTACACGTACAATAGTAAGTTTAGCATTACGAACTCCTGTGCTGAGACGGATTTGTTACCACCAATCGACTGAAAGTAATCCTGCCATTTCTGTGAGGTAATTTTTTGTCCTGGCGGTGCATATATAGCCGAAATTCTAAATTTATTAGTGTTAGATTGTACTGTAACTGTAGTTACTTGATTGTGTTTGTGGCAAATTTGACTATATAGATGGCGTTTGATGTCACTTTTCAATATAAATGCTTCTACATTAATAAAAATTGCGGGGTTATGGTGAGCGAAAGAGATAAGTTATTATTGTGCAATAATTTTCTTTTTTTTTTAAAAAAAAGCAATATTAATCAGCGTTAGATTTTTTATCTAATTAGTTCCCTGGTTATCCGGGTAAGATCGTTATCTTTTAACTCTGGGTAAAAGTATAACTTTATACCGTCGACTTATTCTAACCTCAACTTGGCGGTAAGCCACGTGGGAAAAAGTCAGGGAGGCGTAAGCCTCCCACGCACAGATCTCGGGGGGAAAATGTCGCCGGGACGGTCTCGCGATAGAGACGCCGGCGGGCAGTTCGAACCTGTCAACAAAAGACACAAGTCTGACACCAACAATAATGATTCTATCTTCGACACTGATGGGAACAATCCTCTGGATGACGTGGAGATGTCCGAAAACCAACAACGAGGATCTTTTGAACAAAAAGGAGCCCAAGATAATGATCGAGACAAGGTTGATTACACGGTGGAGATAAATAACAAGACTGCGGATAGGTTCAGGTATGGTAGACAAGAAAGAGGTCCTTTCGCTGTATATGTGAGATCAAGTAATGCTCAAGACAAAACTAAACCTATCAAAGTCATCGAAATCGCTCGCAAGCTAGCAAACAGCAATGTACGTTTTGACAACATTGTCGAGAGCTCCAGATATACTTGGCGTTTGACGTTCAATGCCAGAGAGACGGCCAACGCCTGCCTTTCCAATATCAACTTGGAGAAGAATGGTTTAGAAGCTTTCGTACCAACTCACTTACGCTTCAAGAAAGGTGTTGTTCGAGACATTCCAGTCGACGTGAGCTTGGAGGAGATTCGGAGATGTATTCAGGAGGAGAACCCAAATGTAACTATCTCCGATATCTATCGGTTAAGAAAGAAAATTGACAGGCCGATGCCAGACAATCGCAAGTGGATAGACTCGCCCGCGATTTGTATCACTTTCAAATCATCCGGTTTACCTCGACACATAAGAATCTGGGGTGTCTCCTTACTTGTTAACGTCTATGTCGCCCCGATTAGAATCTGCTTCAAATGCGGCAGGTATGGTCACATTAAAGATAAGTGTCAGAATTCAGAAGTGTGTTTGTCGTGCAGCCAAAAAGAATGCCCGGGCCGCGAACAGTGCCTAAATGCCAAGAAATGTGTGAACTGCGGTGGAAATCATCACACACTAGATAATAAATGTCCAAACAGGAATGTCGAACTGGAAATTAAAAGGATAATGGCTAGAGATAATTTGTCGTTCAGTGAAGCAAGGAAACTGGTGTCTAACTCAAATAAGGAGGATCATATCAATCAAATAAGATCCCGATTCAGAGGTAATCAGGATGACTTCCCTCAATTGCCGATGAAGGACCCGTTGCACAAGAAGATGACGATGAACACCCCTACCTGGAGTCGACCGAGCTCCAAACCACCTCCTGACCTTCCTGGTGGAGAGGCTAACATAGCACAGGCTAATGGACCGGCGAGGATTGGTGAGGCGCTGGAGGAGCTGTTAAGGGCTTTTATGATGTCAACGGATGTGGAGCTGCTGATTAAACATCTGAGGAAAGCGGTGGAACTTCATCTTAAAAATCATGGACCTGCAAAACAAGGGCAGTAAGCAAGGTTTTTTGTTAAATATTGTTCAATGGAACGCACGTAGTATTAAGCCCAAACTTAACGAACTTGTACATAATTCCAAAGATATTGATATTTTTTTAATTTCAGAGACCTGGCTCAAGAAAAAAGATACTCTATATGTCAAAGGATTCGACGTTGTAAGGAGCGACAGGTCACGGGGTAACGGAGGAGGTGTGGCGATCTTGGTAAAAAACTCATTGAGATATGATGTGGTTCGGGATCTGTATGGCTGCGGGGGTAAGATTGAGATTTGTGCTATTAGACTTCTTTTGAATGGTAAGCCCTTTACGGTTGCTTCTTGTTATAGACCCCCAAGCACAACATCGTTTGTTGATGCAGATGACTGGGCACAATTTCTTGATCAGTTTTCGGACAGCTATTTAATTGGTGGTGACTTTAATGCTCACCATTCTTTGTGGGGAGATTGGACGGAATGTTCTGAGGGGAAGTCTCTCGTAGAGGCTATGGAAGTCAGGGATGTTGTGTGTCTTAACGATGGAAGTCCTACCTATCTAAGCTCTTCCTCGGGTAGGGAATCCAGCGTAGACGTGACATTCGTTGATAGTTCTTCGGCGTGGCTCTTTGATTGGAAAACAGGGGTGGACTATTGGGGTAGTGATCATATCCCCATTTTTATCAAGTGTAGTGGCCGTCTTCAGGCCGGGTTCGAAAGGAGAAAGTCGAATAGGTTGTATAATTCCTCCATAGATTGGTCAGTTTATAGAGATAGAATATATGAAAAGGTCCCAGATTTGATGGAATTGCTAGCATCGGACTGTGACATCCAGACTAAATACTCCTCATTTACGTCGTCCTTAGAGTGCTGTGTTCAAGACGCTTGCCCTTTAAAAGCTAGAAAACACGAGGTTAGACCCCAGTACTTCAAACCTAAAACTAGAGCTCCTCCGTCTACCTGGTGGAATAAAGAATGTGATAGACTGGTGAGGCTACGTAAGGCTGCATTGTTAAAGTTTAAATTTAACAGATCGAGTACTAACTTCATCGCTTACAAAAAGGCTCAGGCTGAGGCCTTGGTTGGTTTAAGACGTATTAAGAAGGAGAGTTTTAAACAGTTTTGTGAGAGCTTATCTAAGAATACTAACCCTAAATATCTATGGTACACCATCAAAGGCTTCCAAAACAGGTGGAATTACAAGGAAAACGCTAATGAATATCACCGAGATAAAATTAAAGCTGTCAAGGATATGATTGGTGAGCTCTGCCCTTCATGGGTCCCAAATAGCAGACCTTGTCTTGTCTCTGATATCGCGGATCCCTTCCTAGACTCCATTTTTACAAAAGAAGAACTTGGTTTTGCTTTGTCGGATGTGAGGCTCTCATCAAGTCCAGGGCTTGACGGAATTGACTATAGGATGATCGTTCAACTTCCTGATGAGGCTAAGCTGTTGCTTCTTGAGTTGCTTAATCAGATATTCACGTCCCAAGAATTCCCACATCAATGGAGTAGATACGCTATCTTCTTTATTCCTAAGAACGAGAAGAATAAGTTTCGTCCTATTTCTCTCGCTCCGTGCTTGGCTAAAGTCACGGAAAAATTGTTGAACAATCGTATTAGTTGGTGGCTTGAACACCAAAACATTCTACCTGGCTCTCAGAACGGTTTTCGCAAGGGCAGGTCTTGCGCTGATAATTTGGCATTGTTATGTGCTGATGTTCTGAAGTCTTTCAAATCAGGGGAGGCTACGGCAGCTTTGTTTTTAGATATTAAAGCTGCTTACGACAATGTTTTGCCAGACGTTTTGTTGTTCAAACTTAAAAGATTGGGTTTTCCAGCGAACACTCTGGCCTTCATTTATAACCTAGTCTCCGAAAGAAGCCTACGGTTTCAGTTCGGGGAAATTGACGAAACTTATACAGCCTTCAGAGGCTTACCTCAGGGTAGTGTTTTAAGCCCTATATTATATGCAATTTACGTGCTAGAATTAGAGCAAGTTGTGAGCAGAGTTTATGGCTGTAATATTTTACAATATGCTGACGATGCATGTCTTTACTCGAGTCATCAGAATACCGACGCGGCTATTGAGCGAGTGAAGGAGGCAATGGTCGATGTGTGTATCTACCTTGACAGCCTGGGTCTTGATCTTTCTTTTAAGAAAACCCAATTCTGTATTTTTGACAAAAGAAATGGTAGAAAGTTTAATTCACCGAGGTGGAATATTACCGTTAGGGGGTGCTCGATTCTTAACTCTGAAATGGTCCGGTTTCTCGGTGTCGATCTTCATGCTCGCATGTGCTGGAAGACTCACATTGAGAAAATTGACAAGAAATGTCGTAATGCACTCAAAACAATCATCTGTCTGAGACGGACTTGGTGGGGCGCTGACCCTCTATTGTTATTAAGAATATATAGAGCTTTAATTAGATCTAGGTTGGAGTATGGTGGCCTTATTCTTTTTAATCTTACTAAGGCAGAGAAAAATAAACTTGACAGAATTCAATTTAGAAGTCTAAGAGCAGCCTTAGGCTACGCCTCGTCCACACCGTGCAATGTAATTCTAGCAGAGGCGAAAGAGCCTCCGCTCGATATCAGATTTAGATATTTGGCCTCAAATTTCTTGGCCAGAGCAGCATCCAGAATCGATCACAAAGTTCTACACGTTTTACAAGAGGTGGCAGACCTGGAAGATACTCCTACTTTAATTAACAGAGATGGTCGGGTCAACCTCGTCGCTAGCTTCCGCGAAATTGACAAATTCAGGCATTTGATTATGTCTTCCAACGGTCCTCTTTGCTATAGGTATGGATTCGAATCAATTTTGCACCACCCACAGGTATCATTCGACGAAGGAGAGGAAATTAGTGGATCTAAAAGGTGTCAGGAGCTTTTTAGAGACATCTTTGACGTGTTTCTGACATGTTGGACTTGTATATTCACTGACGGTTCTAAAGATGATATAGCTCCATTTGGGGGATTCTCTGTCGTCTTGCCTTTGGAAGAAGTGGAACTAGAATTTAGAGCTCCCAGACAGGCTTCAATTTTCTCCTTAGAGGCAATGGCTATTTACCACGCCCTCAAGGTTATCGAGGAATCTCCGTCCAAATATTTCGTAATCTTTTCAGACTCCAAGAGTGTACTTCAAGCTCTGGTGTCCGATAAAATGGTGGGTAAAAAATCCTATCTGGTCTTTTTGATCAGAGACCTTCTAAGAAAGTTAGAGAAAGAAGACAAAAGGGTTAAGCTTTTTTGGATCCCTGCACATTGTGGTATCATCGGTAACGAGGCTGCTGATAGAGTTGCTAAGAAGGCTATTTTCACCGGTAGAGATACCTCCCTTCTTCTCCCTGCAAGCGATTTTAAAAAACTATGGAAGGACAGGATGTGGTCTGAATTCCACGAATGGTTCATTTTTTCGAACGTTGATAAAGGTAACTACTATAGAAATAACTTCTACGTCAACACGTCCAAACCATGGTTTAGTAAATTTAGCTTAAATAGACGCTCAGTTACTTCCATCAACAGGCTTCGGAGTGGTCATCACTCGTTGAATGCTTGCTTATTTAAATATGGTATTGTACAATCTCCATCTTGTGACTGCGGTGGTGTAGAAGAATCCCCGAACCACATTTTATTTCAGTGTTCCTTGTATGATGATCAAAGAGTCGAATTTATCAAAGTATTAACCGTGCTGTTAGGCCATGCCCCTTACAGCGCAGAATTTCTTTTAGGAAACTTGAACCAGGGAATTTTGAACTGTTTAAGCAAATTTCTATTGTCTATTAAAAGATTTATATAATGGATTGTTAATAAGCCGTCAATGTTTATATGTTTAAGTACATTGGTATGGAAAGAGTGTTTTTATATAATTTTCATTACTTTTTTATGTTTTGTTACAAACTGAATTGAATACTATGCTTTATTTTGAATTTCATAGCTAAGTCATATATTAAGACTAAACTGAATATGTGATAAACCATACTTATTTAATATTGTGATAATGCTACTTAAGTAGTTTAATAATTTATATTAGCATAAAATGTTAAATTTAATATTATTAGTAAATTTAAAATTTGTGATTGTACACCTCTATTATGTAAACGTTGGCTACATTGGTTTACACCAACGCCTTGTGCCTTATATTATTTTTAATAAAAAAAAAAAAAAAAAAAAAAATAAATGCTTCTAACTTCGTGTGCCTTCCCTGATGGGATGTCTTGTTTTGAATATATTGTAATATTAGATTTTTATATAGCTTCTTGTGGTGAAGTCTGTGTTGGTTTTCGAAATGAGTATATCAATATTGTTATTGTATAAGAATGTTTCTGTCTCTATGGATTCAGGATATCTCTATTTTTATTTCTTAGTTATCACGTTTGTGAGCAATTGTAGCTTAGTTATTGTTTGTTATTTTACTATGTCGTTTAATTTAATTATTATTTTTGTTAGTATCCTGTATTTCTAATTGATTCTTTGAAAAGATTTTTGATTTTTGTAGCGTCATTTGTTTCCCTTTCGTTTATTAATTGTATTGTAGTCGTCTATGTAAGTCTATTGTAAGTCGTCTATGAATAACTATTTGAGTCAGTAAAATTTATTTTCTCCCCACATTGTTTTTAGAACTGAGTACCTACGTATCATCTTTTAAGTAAGTTACCTCTTTTATGTTGTATATTTTGCTGCGGAGGTACTCTGCTTGGAGGAATTAAGATGAGTTTTTTTGAAGCTACTTTCTTATCTCACAACCTTAATAACTAATTAGTAGTTGTTTCTTTGTGATTGTAGCACTATGTTAACTATATCTTTCTTAAAATGGTGCAGTTAGTTGACAGGTGATTTTGTGCACATCTTACGCACGTATGTGTTCTATTGCAATAATTTTTTGTATGTCGTATTGCTGAAATATTATGCACTGCTACATATCTTTTTTATGTCGTGGTAGTTCTACGCTCATTATAGTATTTAGCATTTTGTTTATACTAAAAATATCCTTGGTAATGCTTCCAGGCGAGAATTTTCCCATAAATAACTTCAATACTTGTTTCATATCAAATTTCGTCATACAATTTACTTCTCTTATCTCATGTTCCAGCTAAAAATCCTTTTTGACGGTTGTATTGGCTTTTTTCGGATGTAAGTCTCTGATGACTGTTTTGTAGCTTTCTTCCGTCTTCACTGATATGTGTGACGACTGCGTTTTTTGACTTTAGAACTTGTTTTACTTTAAGAAATATTTCAGGAATATTAGTTTGTATTTTTAGCTTGATGCAGTTTAATTTGTTTTTAAATATAGTTTTTTGTCTCAGTGCTGTATAATTAAACAACTCAATAAAGGAGTTCTACTGTTTAAGCTACAACGTAAATTGGTTGTAGTTTAATAAAATGAGTTGTTAGTAAGCTTCTATTATTATGTTCATCTCTACCTTTTCTTTTAACCCTTTGCGGTCATATGTCGAGTGTGACTCGACATCGCTTTTTGTTCTAGTGCGTCCTTTGTCGAGTGTGGCTCGACATCGCTTTGTGTACTGCCGCTTTGTGTTCTGTATTAAGTTTCATCCCGCGATTATGCCTCAATTTTACGTCTCATCATTAGTAAGTTATGTTAGTAAGGTCACAAATGTTTTCCAAAGAAGCGCTACCAAGCGGATAAGCGAATAGTGAAATCTGCGCGGACCAGCTGGAACGAAATGGTGAAGAGCGCTCGGTCCGCAAAGGGTTAATGAGCTAAACGAATTTGATTTTGATATTTCTTGTAACCAGGGTTGCGTCTCGGAATCGTATGAATGCGAGATTACTAAACGATTCTTACTTGCTTTATCTTCTTTCCAGTTATTATTTCGATCGTCAATACTTGTTTTAGCTACTATTTTCTTCGTAATTTTGTTATCCACGAAACCGAACTTGTGCTCGGTTTTTTGAAATCTGCAATTTTGTGTATGTTTAACTTATAATAATTTTTTTTAGAATATAATTATCGCCGTTAGCGATAATTTTAATCGATTTTCGGTAGATTTCATGGCATTATTAGAAGATCGAACAATCACAGTACTCGCTATCAGTAAGTCATTTGATTACTTTAAACGCTTTAAAAATTTTACCAATGCTCGGAAAAAAGTCGAAGTCGAAACAAGTCTTCCTGCTTTAACAACCTTGCTGATCAACTAGAAATATTTCTGTAAATTTTTGAACGCAAATAGCTCGAAAACAGACTAATCGATAATCGACGATTCAAAGGGACATTTGTAATTTTAGGCAAATTTTCTAAATAATCCTTACGTTTGCTCCTGTATATCTTTTTCTCTTTTGAAACATCGTCAAAGACTTTACCTTTGCTATATTGTTTTTAAGTCAAGTGTTAAATTCTAACCGCAATTAAACAATTGTTTTTAAAATAAGCTTAAATCTTTTTAATAGCAGTGTGTTTTAATTTCTAGCCTTTTTTCAATTATAACAACTTTTGCAAAAAACTTATAAATTAACACATTTTCTAAAAATAGCAAATTATTGAAAATAAATACAATGTTTTTCTTATAAAAAACAAAAGTCTTCCTATTATCATGTGATGCTGTATAATAATTAGTAAATACAAAGTAAGGTTACCTAATTAATTCATTTTTTACTTATCTAGTAATCCTAAATGTTTTTAAGAATAAATACTGTTTTTTCGGACAGATAGAATATTTTTTGCAGTTAAACGTAGATAATAGTTAATTTTTTATTAAATTAGAAATTTATGTCAATGGACATTAAACCTTGCGAAACTTTATATATAGCTATTTCTACAAGGATTGTGTTAAAATTGATTTTTAGAAAAAAGTTATATTATTGACAATTCTCGTAGATAATAGATTAGAAGATAATGTAATACGCATTAAATTATTATTGTTATTTAATACATTATATAAATAAAACGTAGGTAATAAAATGTAATACAATACTGTAGTAATAAATTAACGCGTTCACGATTAGCTGAACTACTAGTTGCAAATATTAGAAGTAAAAAATTGATGACAAAAATCTATTGCTTTCTTTTATTTTAATTAAATTATTCTCCTCGTTATCATCGTTGTCAGAAATTTCTAGCTCATCGGATGTGTCAAATGTCATTATTTTATCTATATTATCTTCAGTTTCCAAAATTTGTTGTTTTTGAAATCGGAATTCTACCAATATATGTTATTTATTTCTTTTATTGATGTCATATTATTAGAATATTATGATATTTTTTGAATAAATGAGCTGTTTATTTTGATAATAACCTAAGACTATTTCTTTTCCGCGAAATGTTTTTAATGACAGTTGACTTCCAGTTTTAGATGTTATTACGATCAACAACAAAAATATATTAAAATGAACTTAGGCTACTTTCAAAATAAGCGGCTCAAATATCTACTATAAAATAATATACTATATACAGAATACAAAACTTAGATCGAAGTATGGTTGGCTTACTTTTCTTTCCTTCAAATTAGTACTTATAACTTAATATGCAACGGGATAACACTTTTGAACTATTGTACTATGATTATTCTCTTTCCTATAATTATAAATTTGTTCTGTAACACCTACCTTACTTTACAGTCAGTTTACACTTTTGTAATAATGGACACTTTCAGACAATGTAATAAAAAGATTCATTTCGCTTTCAGTTTGTCCTTCAGAGAGCACATTTAGATAATCTTATTTTTTGTATTGAGTGTATAAATTCAAAAGAATAAAAGTCTTCATAATTTTTCTGATTGATCAGATTGACCGGTCGTAGTAAGTAGGAGAGTCTACAACTACTTTCCCTCAAAAAAACATGAGAGAAAAATTAAGTAATGAAACATTTAATGTTTGCATATTTTTAAAAATTCCGTGAAAATAAATAGGTATGTGATGAGATATTATGTGAGAAATTATACCCAAAAGTTTAAAAATTGTTAATTCGACCAGCAGTAATAGGTTTAGCGCTTATGTGGACCTTCATCGATATCTCAACGAGTAAACAATATAAGCTATAAACAACACTATGTAGATTATTTCTTTTTTACTTTTATCAGTTATATGACGAAATATTTGAGATTTAAAAAAAAAATCTGTGATCAATAACGAAGCATTATAGTGCTCAATAGTTAATAGATGTAAATACTTTTGACGAATAAGAAAAATTAAATTTTTCTTTGAAATTGATTCAAAAAATATTTTTGAAGTTATACTTCTTTTGGTGCGTTTGGGAAAACGTGATAAGAGTGAAATTTTTACGAGCGACATGGTAAAAATCGACACCACGAAGTTTGTCGGTATTTACGATGCGCAGCATCGTACTTAGCGCTGCTTGACTTAAATGATCGAGCGGGAAGTAGTTCTATCACCGAGTCATGACCGCTGACGCATAAAGTAATTCGATATATCTCCCTTATATTTAGTGTGGACTGATTTTAATAATTTTTTTTATTCTTTTTTATATATATAATAGATCGATCGATTGAAAATATGTTTTCTTTCTTTTTTTTTGTTAAATAAATAATTAATAATAGTTGGTAGCTTATCTTCTCATACTTTCAATCTTACCCCTTTTTATCTGGTCACGCTATATATTTATAAAATTTAATAAATAAGTAAATGAATAAAAATATAATAATAAAAGAAAAAAAATCGGCTTACATTAGCGAATATTATTTTTCATGAAGCAGTGAGTGGGAAACAGGTTTCTTTATCAACTATATTCTATGTAAAAAGAAAATTAACGACGACGACGACGTCGACGACGACGACAACAACAATATCTTTTTTTCAAGTTATTTTTTTCAAGTTATTTTTTAGGTTATTGAGGTTATATTCTTTTTAGTACGTCGAAGAAGTATAACTTCTTACGTGCGTACATAAATACATAAACCAGTTTTTATTAAATTTTTGAGATTGTTAGATTTATTTTATTATATCATGTATAGGAAAAGAAAAAGAAGAAACTAAATATAACTCATATGTTGTAAAATATTGTAGATCCCTGAAAATCCGATCACTTTCCATTTTTATATTATAATTAAAAAACTGTAAAAAAAAAATAGAAAGTAGCTTACTTTAATCTTAAATTTTATTTGATAAACAATTTAACACTAGATTGCCCAAGGAAGTCATTTTGACTACTTTTTAATTCCAATTATAAAAATAGTTATGTATATAATGACACAATTTCTTAGAATATTGTGACTTTTTGTACAACATATAAATGCGTTTATTAATAATTGTAGTTACCTCCCCCCTACTTCATTTCCTGTATATATATATGTGTTATACCTATATTGCCCAAAAGTAATCATTTTTACTGCATGGTAAATTTTAAAGAATCAAATGACTCTTATTATTGAATTGAGTAAATTTCTTGTATGACCAGTTAGGCTTCGTATCTAAATAACAGTACATGATAAATTGTCGATTTAGGCGTACATATTTGATAATTTGCAGTTGTTCAATAAGAATTATTGACTTATTAAGACGGAATGGAGATAGCGGCGGCTTGATATATGGGGAACCCATTTGCATAAAATGTACAAATAATAATGAATCAATTATTTTTTGTTCTAATGAAGTAAATTTTTTTGTTGGTAATATTTATTAATAACTTATTATATAATTGTTATTAATATAAAAAATAATAACAATTCATTTTAAACAAATTTCTTTACGCATTACTAATTCTTTCACGATGCAGTCATTTTGACTGCTTTTGGGCAATATAGGTATATACTAAGTTGCAGTCTTTCAAGTGTTAATAAGAGAAAAAAAAGCAATAAAAAACCTAATTTCTCCTAAACTATATTTATTCATGTAATGTCCTAATCAGTTGTATAAATGACTAATAAAGAGCATAGTAATACAAGCATGGTTGATGATTTGCAATAATCAAAGAACTTCTTGAATCAATTGCTTCATAGATATGCTGCATGATGAAGAATGCTCATTTAACGTTTATAAAATGAAGTTAATTTTTACTATATATTTTTATTTCTTATATCTTATATTATGCTATCTTATATTATTTTACAAAACGAAACTGCATAGATCTATAAAGTTCTTCTTAACCAAGACCTGAAAATATGTACAAACAATTTTTTCCAAGTTCAATCCAGTAGCTCTAATAATAAAAACAAGTGTGAGATACCTCATATTAACATTATAAATAAAAAAAAGAGTTTATTTTACCATAATGTCGGTTGATTGAACATCTGAAACTTATATCTATCTTAATAGTACTACATTCAGTGAAACATACGCAAGTTTAAAAATATTTTATTGCGGTTATTCAATCTAAAATGCACAAACAATAGAATTTTATAAGAAGTAACCGATCATTACTTTTAATGAGGTAAATATAACCACTTGTTAATTTACCCGATTGTTATACGAATTTCAACGTCTTAACAGAATGCAATTCTGAAGCATTGATGACATTTATATTAATGCAAAACTGATTCCTTCTGTTTCTGTATGTTTTGATATTCCCTTGACAGGTTCAGCTACGTTAGCTTGACTTGAAACTAGTTCGCGTTTCCGTATCAACGTCATATGTGCTATGTATATATCTACATTAACGCACGCGCGTTTGATATACCAAAATAAAATCAAAACGTCTACCTTCAACTTATTCATACGTCAAGAATAAAATTTGAAATAAAATTTTACAACGATTAAAAAAAATTTTAAGCTACAATTGATTTATTAACAATTCTCTGAATCTCGTGTAGTTGAAGCATTAATTATACGAATAGTACCTTAATAGTTAGACGATATTCTGTAAAATCATAACTTTTTCGAGGATATTGATATATATATTTAATCATGTTCTATATTAAAATTATTCTACGTGAAAAAAAAATCTACATCATATACAAAGTGGAAATCGAAAAAAAAATTACAAAGGCGACACAATCAAACCGACTTGCATATTGCAATACAATAAACATATGAAAGGGGTAGATCGTGCAGATCAGTACTTGGCGAACATCAGTATTTTACGAAAAACTGTAAAGTTGTACAAGAAGTTACCATTTTTTTTGATAAAATGCACCTTGTTCAATGTTTATAGACTGTACTGTACCTATTTGACAGAAAATAAAACAAGATACGAAAAATTTCTACTGGAAGTAGCTAGAGAATGGATAAGTGTGGATTTCAAAGAATATAGCATTGCACCTGACACTTCTCGAATTTCTAAAACAGCCTTATATAAAAACACACCCTTCAGGTTTTCCGGAAAAGTAAGAGACCACGTCTTAGAAAAAAAGTCACTACCAGAAAAGCAAATCCGAGTAGAGCATGTAGAGTATGCTCTTTAAAGTGAAAACGAAGCAAGCTAGATATATTTGTAAAAGCTGTTGTGTACAATTACACGTAGGTGATTGTTATACTGCTTATCATACGAAAACGAAATATTAAGAGTTGAATAATAAATAAAATTTATTAAAGTTTACGTTTACTGTTTTACTTCCACATCCAATTACGAAATAATAGCCAGTGACATGAAATAAATTTTTAGTAAAATTGCCGGTCAACAATGTGTTAAGATTAAGAAATTCGAACCTAATAATCAGTACTGGTTAAACTGGATACTAACTGCAGATTTATCAACTAAAACTAAAGTACACGATTCGATAGAAAAATTATAAGTGTAAATATTTACTTACTAATTTAGTATATGATTCAACCAAAAGAATATATATATCTGTCCATTTCTATTTTGGAATCATTCCTTCTGAACTATGCCAATTCTTACTTTCTAGTGCATGTACTCTTTCGCGTAGCAAATGCATTTTCAAATGCCACAGGATTTTTCTCACTGACATGAGTAAGGATGATTGATTTGAGGATTTTTTGGATTATTTGTATTGTCGGACGTTAGATCTGAATGCCGTAAAGCTTTTAAGCATTTTAACGGAGTTTGTTGATAGAAGAAGTGAAAGTCTTTCAGATATGTAAGAAATCAATTCTTAAGATAGCATGAGTTTGAGAGAATGTACAGGTATAGTGAGTGAAAATATGTGAAACATACATATACACATATAGATAGACCGATCAATATACAGTATGTAGTAGCATAAACGCGGAATACTATGAGTTAACCTTAACACATCAAAATCAGAACAAAAAGTTTATATGAGCATATATTCTATTTGACCTTGTCTAGGAATTATATCGAATCGGAGTTTGGATTAACTGAATGCACTTACATTCACAAGAGGTGTTTAAAATAACTTCCTTGTACCTATGCACAAGCTTGCAGTCGTTTTACAGGCGATTACCTTACTCTCTCTCCATATTTTCGAACAATTGCTCGGATATACTGGAAGTTTTTGATAAATCCTTTCACGAAGTATTTCCGCATTGTTTATAGGTTTTTTTTATAGAGAATGTTTTTTAAATAGCTTCACGAGTGAAAATCCAACAGATTCAAATCGGAGAAACGAACAGGTCGGGTAGCAAGACCATCATGATTTATTATTTTTTTTTGGAAATCGTTCGTTTAAAAATTGTATAGGTAGTTGATACAAATTCAGCGGTGCTTCATCATGCGTTAACTATATAGATTGTTCGACATCCAGTTTAACGTCTTATTTCCGCTTTTTGTAATAATCATTGCGATAGAAACACCACGTATAATTCGATGTAACTCCAAAACAAGGTCAAATAAGACATATTTACAGGAATTTGTATTTCTGTTTTAAAGCTATTCGTATAATATTTTCCACTTTTTCTGTTACTTATTCTGTATTGATGGAGAAATACATAGCCAAATATGGACAGAGTGAGTGTGGGAGAAAAAGAAATAACTTTACGGTCTCACATATGATTCAATATTATAAAATTAAAATCTTTAGATAAAAACTGAATTGTACTATTGGTTTTCTTTACAAATAAATAAATATATAATTGCACTCTTTTCGATATCACTCTTTAACAGTTTGTATTATCGGCAATTAGTGGAAATATCCATCAGCTTTCCATATAAGAATAATTTCCGGTAAATCCTTCGTATTTTTTGTCAATTAGATATTGTTTCATTATATAATGGAAACCTTGTTAAATGTTAAATTATTCCAATTCATAGACAATAATATTTTTGTGCAACAATTAAACCCAATGTACTTGATAAATATTTCTTATATGAAAAACTAAATATATTTAAAGAAGAATTGCAGGTAACAAAAGATAATAAAAATAAGTTAATCGGTCAGAAAAAATTATATTCTGCATTTGTTAGTTAGTAAATCAAGCAATTGATAAGTCAACGTTCTAGATAGTATAAAACGGATAAACAATTAAATCTTTTCTAAAAGTAATAAAAGTATATTTCAGCTTAAAAAAAACGTTTTGTATTCTATTACAATTATTTCCGAACATAATCATTCACCTATCATTAAGATAAAATCTACTCTTTAATCAACACGCCGTTAGAAGAAAAGGCAAGTGACTTAAAATCTGTATTCTCGTTATCCTTTTTCCTGCTTCCTTAAATTTTAACTTATTTTCCAATCTCATCATCTTCTATTATATTTCATCGATCCGTGACACGTATTCCACTATTCAGTATCAAGTTAACACTTGCAAAATAAGGTTGGTTAACGCATTGGTCATTTTTTTCTGGTAAAGCTTTCACGACCCTAACAATCTTATATTACTCCACAAGACTTAACATATTCAAAACTTTTGTTATGTTAAGTCTTGCATAGAATAACTTCATTTCTTTGGTTCCTAATAATATATTTTTCTTGCGAGAATTTTAAAATATTCCGCTTAGCGACTTGTTTAGGATCCAATCGATGCCTTACGGTATTTATTAAGCAACAATTATTTTATCACACCGTTGTTGAGGGCCTAAACTTTTAAAAATTCCTGGTCACTCTTAAAATCTTCTACTATTTCCTGTTTGCGTTTATTTTCTTTTTATATTTCATAATTTTTTGAAGATCCTTTGCTTCGATACTTCACTGCTACCAAGTATTTTCTAGTTTTTAAAACATTCTCTAATTAAATGTATTATATAATAAATAAATTTATTAAACCAATAGAGAACAAACTATGTCGAGGACGGATAAACCTCCACTTGAAAGGCCATAAACCGAAGAAATGCATACTTCTTATCTCAAAAATTTACTACTGTGAAAATATCGACAGGAATGGATCAGCTGACAAAGAATATGTTTTTTATATTATACTTTGGAGCATGTCCTAACATAAATATGATCGATTAACTAAAGACAATGTATTTCAAAAATATTTGAAAATAATGCACATATTTCAAATATCATAGATAAAAAACTAAGCTCATCTATAACCAATTAAGAAATCAATTCGTCTCTTATCTTACAACTCCATTGCAAGAAGCTGAATATCTTTACACAGTTAGTTATCTTTGCGAACTTATTAGAAGCAATTGATTACTGGTAAATATTATTAGCTTCTTGTTAAAAGCAATATATTTTAATCGAACGATTGTAATCTAACATTCCCATTATTTGAATTATGGTTCGATGATAAAGTTAAATTAGTGTCCGAAGTCAAATTAACTACGTGACTTATTCGAATAGTGAAACGAGTATCTATGTTGCACATATATGAATCGTCAGAAAATGTATTAAATAAATTTACAGACTATTTTTTGATAAATCCTTATTTAAACCATTTGTACATTCTATAGATGAAAACATGTTTTTAAAAAATAAACTGTTTCATCAAGATTCAAGTAGAAAACAAACTGTAAGATGATTCAACGAATTTGTCACCTTAGTGATCGCATCAGAATATCAAATTTAACACTAGATTTACGGACTGAGCCAAATTGACTCATTAAATATTTGGTTACTATATATATAAAACTTAAATATTATTTCTTAAAAAGATATATGTCGGTTTTTAATTACGTAATGAAATATATGTAAACATTAATTTATCCTCTCTACTCAAACGTCTTCATTCAAACGATGTTTATAAGTCATTAAAAAATAATGAACAAACTATCCGTAAATCTAGTATTAAATTCTAGAACTAAAAGGGAATCCCTTTTTGATCCGTTAGAGTGACCCCTTGTAAGATTTATTTCAAACTTTGCACACTTGTAGTACGTCCATCAAAATATTATTCGTCATACTTTTAAAAAAAAAACTAGATATGTAGTCGTTTTCGCAAAAATGATCTCGTGTGTCTGATACGTCGGATCGATTCTTTGACAGAGAAAATATTTTTTTTCTGATCTTTTATTATTTTTGGTTTTTATTATTGTAAAGTATATTATACGACAACAAGAAAAATAATAAGGCTATAAAAATCTTGGGACCAAACAAACACAAGAGTAGCCGAATTCATTATTAGATATCGATAAACAATCATTAAAAAAAATCTATTGCAGCGAAAGAATTCTCTAAATTATGAAAAGAAGAGATAAAGAGAAATGTTTATTTCTAAATATAATAAAAAAATAATTACGTTGGCAAAACGAGGAAACTTCACATGCTTTTTAATAAAAATGCATCTCTTTATTATATTATCTACAAAATTAATATAGCTTCCTCTAGAAAAATTAAAAAAAATAAAATAAATTGAACATACTTTATAATATAATATATATATATATATATGTATATATTTAAAAATAAATTATAAAAAAAAGAAAAAATAAAAAAATGACCAGAAAAAAATTTCTTTCCTCGCGAGAAATCAATCTAACGAATCAGAAATACGAGGATCATTTTAGCGAAATTTCTATTCGTTTTTTCGAAACCGCTTGAATATCTATTTTTTTTTAAATACAATAAATATTCTCACGGACTACTACAAATGTGTAAAGTTTCAAAAAAAAATCGGAAAGGGATTACTTTTACGGTCATCCCATGAGGGTATAACAAAGAAATAAAGAGAACCCCCTTCCCCTTTAAACTAAATGCTTACAGAAGTACATTATTTTGTTAAGCGCTTGCCATGTTTATTTCAGAGAAAACTATTCCTCCGTTATATATTAAGTTAACAAGAACTATCGAAGCAAAGGAATTCCAAAAATTATCGAAAAACAGGCTATAATTTAGGAGAATCTAGGAATAAATCGGGGTAGTAAACAAAGCCGTGAGAATAACAGAATTCGGAACAAAAACCAATCTCTACGCTGATCTATGTTGTAACAAAATAACAGAATACATCGTTAATAGTTAACGAGCTCCTGTCTTTTACTCTGTCCTTACAACATGGACACTTGGAAGAGTAAAATTTTATTATCAAGTAGTTTGGGAAGGCGCGTGCATGTGTCCGTGCACATTACGGAAATTGAAGATCCTTACATGACTATACGAATATATATATACAGCATTCCTAAGAAAAATAATTCACAAAAGTTACAACACTTTTAGTTATTAAAGCGCATTCCACCAAATATCTCAAACCTTATATCAGTCTGATATTTCTCGTAATGCAATAAGGCTTCTAACCAATCGGAGTTATTATTGTATCCAATAATAATTACGAGTCATCTTCAGTAAATTCTAACGTCATGTAGTTAAAAAGGATCAGTAAGAATCAAAGTCAGCTAGTCAGTAAAATGTAATCAACCTATAAGAACAAATACCCTATAAATCCAGTTTGTGATTAGTTATTAAATCCATATCCTGTATTTAGTGAAACCGATAGTAATTATTAAGTCTGTATTTTGAGCGATGAAATAATTACAATAAATCAATTTCTTTAAGGAAATTAACTTATATCAGTAACTCTGTAAATTAATCTGAATTTTATTTGGAATCTTTATTCAATGGGGATTGGGGAGGAAAGAGAAGAGGAAAGGTGAAAATATTCTCTCTCCCTTAGTTACACTAAATTTGTAGTATTTAAGTATACAATGCCACAAATTGGCCCTTACTAAAGAAAGTAATTCATGCATAAGAGCAAAAAAAGAAAAAAATTACCAGCACTTGATATGAAATTATAATTTTATGACAGTGATAATTATTTAATTATTTTTATAAGGGATTATTTATTCCCACGAGTCAAGCTCGCTACCTCTTTTTCTACTTAAACAATTCTTAAGCTTATAGGAGTAGAATAATTGACACAATTTCAGTGAAAATGAATAGAACCTTTCTCTAAAAAACTATTATAAATCCTGACACAGGAGGGAAATATCAAGATTCAATATCAAAAAGTTATTGGTACACGAAAGTATGGTGAAAAAAATATCTCGTAATTCGCGCGACTTTAATTTTTTGGTTTAATTTAAAACAAAAATGTTAAGAATTAAAAAAATGAATGATTCAAGAACTACATATTTACGATCATATTTTTAACAAATGTAATAAAGCATATGTACGACATTTAAAAGAAATAGAATTGTGTTCCTACTAAACAAATTAGCTTTTAATATTGTATCCTAACACTTTATCATTTAGTGTTACGAAAGGATTAAAAAAAAAAAAATTAAGTATAATTTAAATGAAAAAATACTAATGACTTTGAAATCCTGTAAAAAAAATTTATTTTGAGAAATAATGTCTTCTATCAGATACAGCCCTTAAAATAGTGTAACATTGTCCTAAGCATTTTTTTCGTACAATAAAACATAATTAGGTTATATTACCAGCTCGTAATTGCTATAGATTAACCCTGTATTTACTTATAGATTACGTTAATGTTATAGTTAGATTATATGTAAATGTGAAATGTACAACAGATTTTCCTTTCCGTTAAAGTATAATAAATATAAAATAATTGCAAATATATATATAAAAAGGTATCAACGTTACTTAGGTTTATTTGCGACGAAGAAAAAACGAATGGAAAAGTAAAAGGATAAGTCACATACCAAAGACGGCCGTACATGTTATGCCTTTGTAGTATAAGTACATACGTTTTAACTCTTGCGACCCCGTTGCGGTTACTTCCAAGTAAATAATTAAGTGAGTGTCAATATGTTCGTGATTCACATTTTCAAAAAGTAGCAATTTAGGATTCTTATGTCACAAGTCTACCAAGGGGAGAAGTGAATAAAATTATAAAAGGTCGAATAACACGTACTCGTTTTTTTTTACTAAATGATTAAGATTTAATCTAAATTTAATATCACTATTACCACTATTATCTTTATTATCTTTACTATCATTATTATCTTTATTATTATTATTATTATCCTTATTATCATTATTATCATTATTATTATTATTATCATTATTATCATTATTACTATTTACACATTATTTTAAAATTATTAAACAATTATGTATTTAATTTTAATTATTTATACTTAAACAACCTTAATGTTTACCGCTATAATTTCGTATTAATACTTCTATTTCAAATTGCCGCTTTATTTCCCTTTCATTTTGGTAAAAATAGAACACTGGCGCTCTTTTATTTTTATATCCCATTTGTATCCATGAAATTTGTGCTCCTTATATTTCTACCAAGGAGGTAGGACCAATCCTCCAGCCAGCGCAATTATATCGAACGAGACAGAACCGAGGTCGATGCCGCAAGGTAAGGTTAACTCATGATCTAATAAAATAAGACCCATAAATACTGCCCTCCTACTGCCCTACTCCACTCTTTTCCTGAGTATCCACACATAGGTTCTCACCTTGGAATTTTCTTGAGATTAAATCGGATATCATTTGCAGTAAGACAAATGGACATGAACAAGATTTCTGATTAATCCTCATGTCTCTTATATCAAGTAAGAAAGAATTTAGATAAACGGAATTAGGAAAATTTCTTCCAGAGGATAATCAATGAGGGGATATAGCTGCGCACCTACAATTATTTGACGAGTGACCAGAAGCAACCCAACTTACTATAACACTTACTGCTCGATAAGTCAATTAAATTCTAAATGTATTTTCTCTATGAGACTGTATCTAATATCATATACATATGTGATGGGAGTTGAATTAGTCAGTAACCCTTATTCCCCTTCCTACTGGAGAGCAACTTATCTGTAAGGATAGCTTAACTTATGTAATGGGACATTTAGATTCAATTGTTACACTCCTAGTTACAACATACCTTTTTCCCGATCAGCACTGGAATTTATAACATTTAACAGTAATATGTTATATATAATAAAATTTATAACATTATAACATTTATAACAGCAACCCCTCGTGTTGCTACTTATTGTATTATATCGGAAGTAGGAACGAAGAACTTGTTAGAAGAATCAGATTGACTGCCTTAGAGGAGGTGGAAGCCGATTTTCTGCATTAACAGAAGTTTTCGGACAACAATTGACTTCTCTCGGCTAAAAGCCATACTTTTCTGACGTAATGCTTTGGGAGTGATGGGTCAATCAACTACTCCTAGTGAACTTTTGGAATGCACTTATCACTGCAGGATTCATACAGCAGATGTTACGACTCTCCAATAAGGTAAAAGACCTAACCATGAATCATGTCCCCTCCGATGAGACATTCCAGTAGATAGAAAGTATTTTTACAACGCATTTATTTAAATTAAATATAAGTATCACCTCTGTACATTGAAAAATCTAAACAAGTAAATACAACAATTTTACTGCTTTAATAATCACTGTGACTTTTAAGAAAAAGTTAATTATTATTCGTTCACTTGAAATACATAGAAATTCCTTTCATTACGTTGAATACATAAATTGCTTGCAAATTTTGCAATTTTGTTTATTATTATCTACACAACTAATTTTTCTGATAACTTTTTATATTTATATGATAGTTAATTAGTTCTTCTTCTTCTTCTTCATTCTTTGGTTTAGGCAAATTGCCTGTTTCGTAACGACGTTTTTCTGCCTATTGCACTGTTAAATTGTCGCACCATCGTTTCCGTGGGCGTCCCGTGCTTCTACGGCCAACCGGTGACTTATCCCGTGCAATTCTGACAATTCTTCCGTTGTCCATTCTGTTGATGTGTTCGTTCCATTCTTTTTTTCTTTTTAGTATCCATTCGTTAATGTTTTCTACTTTGCATGTTCTTCTTATATCTTCACTTCTTTCTCGATCCAGTAGTGTTTTTCCAGTTATTCTGCGAAGAATTCTCATTTCGGTTGTCTCTAGTAACTGTTTCGTTTTCGCCGTGTCTGGTCGAGTTTCTGCGGTATGTGACATAATAGGTCTTACCATTGCCTTGTAGATTCTTGCTTTGGTCTCTATGTCCATGTTCTTGTTTCGCCATATTGTGTCATTCAAACAACCCGCTATTCTGGATGCCTTCATTGTCTGTTCTCTTACCTCTGCTTCAACATCACCATACCCTGAGATTTCTATTCCTAGGTACTTAAATCTCATTTCCTGCTGAATAACCTTCCCTTCAATTTCCAGTTTGCATCTTAACGGTGTCTTTGATGTTGTCATGCATTTGGTTTTCTGGGCCGATATTTTCATATTGAATGATTTGGCTATGCAGTTAAATCGGTGTAGTAGACGTTGTAGATCATCCTCATTTTCGGCCACTAATACAGCGTCATCAGCATAGCATAGGATGGTTATTTCTTCGCTGCCCATTTTATATCCTTTT